>UZAF01016257.1:24912-36812 GCA_900617895.1 Haemonchus placei | reverse complement strand
AAAAAAAAAGCAAATGCTCTATGGAGTTCAAAGTTGTGCAGTTACGGTTCAGTTCGTTTCAGGTACGCACCTGTTTGTACTCAGTTGGAAAAGCCCATCCAGCCATGTCGTGATTTATGTCTATCTGCGAAAAATGGTTGCGAAAGCCTCATGATAAAATTTGGTTTTCGATGGCCGGAGCAGCTCGATTGTAAACACTTTCCAACTGAAGGCATTTGCGTTGGAGAGAACAAGACTAGTACACCGCCACCAAACCGGTTCGTAATCACTTTCACGTCGTTGATTAGATATATATTCGAACACTTGTATAGCATGCTTATGTGATTTTGAGTGATCGTATCTTAGTTCTCACTCATTGGTGAATGATTTGGAATGCCCACTCACAATGTCGGCATCGATGCGTTCGCACTTTTCTCTTCCACTGTCCAGTGGAGTACTTGAAGACTGCAGTTTGCCATGTGCCGCCGATAACCAGGTATCATAAATTGTCAAGTTTTTTATTGCTTAAGATTTATTTTTACTTTCTGATCTGATGGTTCTGAATGCGGTTTATTGGTTCGTCTATCCTTTCCGAATTAGTTTCACTTAGTTTACTTTCATATTCCCTTCATTCACAGTATCCTACTCTCTAACTCTTTCACTCGCGTTTTAAACAAATGGTTCTCCCCATTAACAAACAAATCTGTTTCCTTCTTGGTTAACTGACTGTTCCCGACTGCATGGAGTTTTAGTCGTATCAACTTAGGTTCCGGTTTTCTTCGACAAGCGTCATCGTCGTTACTTACGGTTTTGGACTGGTGGTTGGGCTGTGGCATGTTGTGTTTGTGCGCTCTTCACGATCACAACGTTTCTGGTTGATCTCGCACGTTTTGCCTATCCTGTCCGCCCCATATTGTATATGGCAATGTGCTATCTCATGATTTCTGTTGTTTACATGATCGGTGAGTGTTCCCCTGATGTTTATTTTACTACTAACGCTATCCCGACCCATCGAGTACTTAGCATGGAAGAGATCACCAATACATTGAGGAATTTGAATGACGCTGTTGCAATCAAATCTGTTCCTTTCCGTGTTTAGGCGTCGTGGGAGAGGATAGTTTCGCATGTGGGCCTTATGGCGGTACACCACAGTTACTCGTTGCCCAGGGTGGCGAAGGTACAGCGTGCAGTGCTTTGGCTGTGGCGCACTATTACTTCACCATAGCTAGTAGCGTTTGGTAAGTTGGTAACTTTCACTTCCTCAGTAAAGAATTTTATAGGCTTTATTTGTATTGTTTGTATAATTCGTGCCAGTGTTGCCGGGAAAGGCGTTGGTTGATGCAGTTTCCTGCAACAAAGGCTCAGAGGCAATCCTTCTGATTAAATCGTGAGGCAAATAGCTGGCGTAGAGTTGATTACAGTTGATCACCTATACTGTTCAATCTTTCCACCCAGTTTAAGGAAATATTGCAATTCAAGATTTTATCTCCGTAAACATTCCTCCCGCGATTCGTTGAATTTCTTATATCGGGGCCGTGAGGCTGAGGCACGCGCAGTGTTCCAAAAAAAGGGTGACGAGGAGCGAAGATGTGGCGCAGCTTGATACTGATTTTATTTGTGAGAAAAAGTCTTCGACTTTCCCTTAGAGTCAACTCATTCAAAGCGAGCATAGGGTTACTTGTCTCAAATTTGGTACGATATTTGAACTCCCTTCATATTATAGTTACATGTCAGTGAAAAAGTCCGATTGTCTACACGGTCAAAAGCTGCCATTCTACGTTCGTAATAATTTCCATATTTTCAGGTGGGTCGTGTTGTGTCTAGCATGGTTTCTGGCCGCGAATCGTAAGTGGGGCGCAGAATCCATCGCCGGCTTAGCCCCGTACCTACACGCGGCATGTTGGGGTATACCCGCACTTCTGTCGGTCATAGTGTTAGTGACAAACTCAATCGATGGCGATATTTTTACCGGTGAGTTTTTGGGCATATTGTCTAGGTTTTTACTCGATCTTGGTGTCATCAATAAATAAATGTGACACGAGAAGGCGCTGCGCTTTTTGGTATTGGAGATAGGATCTTCTTTTCTCCGAACAATATTCGAAAGGCCTAGAAATGGAATAGATGTTGTGCAAAGCTAAAGTGCAGCCAAGGGAAAAACAAGAAGAATGTCTTATTGATTGGTGATGCTTCGAAGTTTAACTCCTTCAAGCGGTGTTTTGGTTGAGAACAGGATATAAAGGACGTATTAGGGACACATGAAAGTAATTTTTGGTTTTTCTTGAATCTAGTTCACTTTCCAAATACAATGCTTCGTTTAAAGGAATTTGTTCTGTGGGAAATTTGCAGCCGAAGGCTATGCTCTATTACTTATTCCTGCCGCTTACTGGATGTATCAGTAAGTTATTCCTTCGAATGATTTATATTCACAGTAATGTGACTTTTGAACCTCGCCTCGTCAGCGGTTGCCACTGATCCTTCGTTTTCAGTTATTGGACTTTTTCTGCTCGCCTGCGGCATTTGTTCCATGATGCGCATTCGCACGTACATTAAGTTGCAACATGCAGATGTGGATAAAAATATACGAAAATTAGAGAAATTAATGTTTAGGTAAGTTGTTATCATTTGAGGAACGCTACAATTTGAGTCTAGGAGTTATGGGTGTTTGTTTAGGGTTAGCGGTTTTGCCGTCATGTACGTGTTACCCACCGCAGCCAGCGCTGCCGTTCTGTGTTATCAAGCGATTCAAATGCCACTTTGGATAGACAGTAAGCCTGTTTCTTGTCCAACGGTTTTGAGTTCCGACTTTTTCTAGAGTTACATAAAGTGCTTGGAGAGCAGGTTTCTGCAGCTATAAAGTCACAATGAAAGGCAATGCTCAAAGAAAAGTAGGAAAGAGTTTAAGTGCTATTGTTTTGTCTTCTCTTATTATACCGGAAACTGAATGTTAGTTGAAGTATGTAGAGAAGCACAATATTCTTTCCGTTTAGTCTCGCACAGATTTGTCCTTTTGCCATAATTCTCTTCATTAAGGTCTAGTAAGGATACGTCTCGAGAAAAGACTGATTACAGTTTTGCTAGTGAAAAGATGACAACTCTATATGATCCCTACCGAATTTTTCGCTCACGAAGAATATCATCTCTCTTTGACCAGTTTCCCAGTGGCAACTCGGTCTCGACGTCTGACCTTCTGCATTCAGCTCTGTACACACTTCGATGCCTTCATCCCGATCGTGTCAAGTTTGGTTTTTCGATGCCACGAACGAGCTGCAGTCAGCGAATGGATGCTATTTCTCCAGGACCGGAATTAGTACTTATATTCATAAAGTGAGCCTTTCGCTCGGAAAGTACATTGTGTTTTGCTGTTTGCTCCGTAATCAATCAGCCACATCTTTCAAGATGCCGACTTGTAGGAAAAGTGTGCTATTTTTCGACTCTCCCTTTATTTTCTGATCGTTTGCCTACACAGGTACCTCTGCCAACTGATCGTAGGCATCACATGCGCTGTTTGGATTTGTAGTGCGAAAACAGTGGCTAGCTATCAGAAGGCATATGCCAGGATCATTCTTCAACGTGCTGCTGTGGCGACGGACGAGCATTGAAAGCTCGATTCATGACCAGCAGATGAGGCAAAGGCGAGGCCGTTTGAAAGATTGTGCCCTGTATTTAGTTTACAATAGCGGTTTCCATTTTGCTGCTCTGTTTTCTGGTGTATTTCGCATTTTCGAATGGTCTCCGCAGTTCGCCGATTTGGCATTTTGGCTATAAGCATAATGTTTGTCTATATTAGCTCTAGTAGTTTCCGATATTGCCTTTTCAGTTCTCTTATTGCACCAATATTTGCACTTTTCTANACTTTTCTAACTTTCAACTTTCTGATCGTCCTTTTTTTCTAGTGGCGGGCTGTTTGTCGGTTAACACTGCCTGCGGAAACGCCACATCGGCTGCGATGGTGTGGTTGCAGTGGCGGCGGCAAGTTTCTTCTCTACTTGACACAAGCTTCTTTGCTATTGACGTACGGCTGTCTGCCGTTGAGCCATCTGCTGTTGGTGATAGGGGTTTGAGCAAAGATGAGGGAGAGTCTGGGAAGGTAGAAACAGTTTCTGTGAGGAAGGGCGGGTAGGTTCTTGGAGTTCCTAAAAACTTCGCTGGCTTATTTTCATTCCGCTATAGGGAGTTTGTCCTTTATGCAAAGGTTGGTAATCTTCTAGTCGCATTGCAAATTTCTTAGGACTTTTGCCGAGATGGGAGGCATGATAGTGTCGTGCGGCGCGCCATCCACCTTTGTCACCCGCCGGCGAAAGTGTCTATGTGAGCGCAGCAGGGTTTCTGAACTCCTCGGGGACGAGCAAGAAGAGACTCGTCATAAGTTGGACCAGCGGCGTGATGAATTGGCTTCCCACATGCTGCGAGTGCGCTGGCGCGATTCCTCGTGTAGACAACTCAACGGAAAAATAGGGGATCATCAATGAGGGGTGCAACCCGCCATCGCTATGCTAGTTAGATTTCGTTGTTTGCTCGTTTGCTTCGAAGTCCTATTTTTTCCTTTATCCTTTTCCTTTTCACAATTTCCTTTTCTTTTTTGCACCTGCTATTTTAAGCCATCTTAGGTGTTATCGATCACTTTATTTTGTTTTTGTACTAGTTTCAAAAATGTTATCTCACTCGTTTCTAACTTGCCTCCCATTATCTCGCTTATAATGCAATTCATTTAAAATATACGTGTGCCGTTCCGCTTTTACAGTGTCTTGTTCGCTCCACCACAGTCGTCGCAGCGCGCCGCGACGCATGTGTGTGTAAGTTTTATGCGCGTTTCATAGTTGTGTATGTTGTTCTATTCATTGTATATTAGTTGAATTTGATTCTTCTGTTATACTAGTGTCAGTTTGTAGAAGGGCCAGTGTGATTTTTGCCATGTCATGCATTTCCATGTCGCCGTTTACAAGGTATTAACAATTTCCTCAAACAAGGTAGCTTTTTGTGCTCAAGTACATTGTATTTTTCAAGGTCGTGCTAAAATTTCTACGCTTTCTAAATATTGAGGCAGTTTACGTCGTCGTTAGGATTTTGAAGAAGATTTGCGCTAGATTCAACGTGGGCGCTGATGAGCGGAAGTTGCCTGAATAATTAGTTTTCATGGTCATTTGTCGTGTGTGCATGTTAAATTTGTGCGTTTATTGCCCAATGATTGATACAAGGTGTCCCGTACACAGGGTTTTCCTACTTGTTGTATTCAAACTGTGAAATGAAGTAGTGTGATTCATGTGTTTTACAGAGCAAGCATTCTTGTTTTAGAACACCTTTGGTTACCTTAACTTAGAGTTTATTGAGTAACGTGCGATTCTTATAAGAGGCTAGAATAAACCACCCCGAAATGAGGGAAATGATGACTGAATGGTTTTTTGCTCCAATTGTGTTTAATTTGGGTTCTCCTCACACGTTGCAGAGGGGGTTCCATAGCCTGAGAAAAACCATTCAGGAATAATCGCTATGTAACGCAATTTTGCTCAAGTTTGATCCGTTGAGTCGTTCGTTAAGACTGCCATTCATCAAAGGAGTCTTAGGATTTTTGGTGAGTCTCTTAAGTCGAGCTTACGTTGATCACCTTTCATACACGACAGATTCAGAACAAGTATGTTGTATGTAAAATCAAAACAAAGTCAATTCTAGAGTTGGCCCAAGGCTATTGAGGGTTTATTGTTTCTGAGTCGAAATTTTCATTAATCAATTAAAAAGATGGCAGGAAGTATGTGAGGAGAGTTGCAGAATTTTTTAAACAGTTGTTGGAATTAAAGTGAATTGATTGATATCCCTCATGTTCCCTTCTTTGTTTTCACCAGGTTGTGCAAGGGCTAGAAGTTGAAGCATTTGGAAAAGTACTCGTCTTTTCCCAAGGTGGTGGCATTCATTAATAGTGTAGATGAATGGAAGCGTATTCGGATTCATCTTAAAAAGGTGTTTCTCTGGACGAACTCAAATAAGCACTTTATAAGATAAACATGGATAGTGAGTTCAAACTTTTCAGTGCACAGCGTTTCGTCATTTCAGGGCAGCAAACCCATTTGAGAAGTTTTCAGTTTACCCAGGGTTTGAAGGAACTACTCATAATTCCTTCCATAGTTTTTATGCTCATAACAATAATTATTTTTCCGTAGTTAAGCTCGGCTTAATGGAATTTTGCTTAATTTGCGCAAAATTGTACCTAGAACCATGACTGATCTGGCAACCCTAGCATCTTTTAACCACAAAAGCCTTAGTTTCTAGTACTCTCCCACCCGGTGTCCTGTCCATCCGAGCCTCACCCTCCCCCCTCAAAACCAATTTCTTTTTTTTNTTTTTTTTGACAAACTGATTCATCTTTCTCGCCGATGCGTTTTTGTGCGATGAATTTTGTAGCTTCATTTAGACCCCAGATCTTCATTTTCATTTTTGACCTTGAAATCGTTCAGGCGTCACTTTTATTTCCGAAAAATGCCGACACACTCATATTAAAAACATAAGAAAAAACATAAAACCGTCTCGTTGCGTTATGTAAATATGTAAATACTAAAAAGAGTTGTAGCCAGTTGGAGATCTACCGTATAATCACCATGTCCTTCGAGTACAGCACATCTACTGCTTGAAAATGAGATTTTGAAAACTAGGCGAGACCATATAAATACATACACATAAGGAATCTCAAAACGAAATGCAATAGGGCAAAGTGATCAACAATTCAGCAAAAATCGAAGCAACGTGCTGATAACTTGTTCCACAGGAGCACATGTTTTTTTAGGCGAAATATCCAAGATTTTTCATTACGCAACCAGAACCTACCGTTCCGCTACGGATCAATTATAGTTATCCCTCCTCAAAAAAGTAGCTCAAGTTTACATAGCTAGGAGCCCGCCTATTCTCCGATTTCTACCATCGTTTATATCCATACAAGAATAGTACATTTCTAGACCTGGGAAGCAGGGTCATAAGGTCCGGGAGGGGAACCAGGGTCGATGTAAAAATTAGGGAATCAAAATCCTCTTATATAGGAAACTTCAGGATAGTTGCGCAGTGCTAGGGGCAGAACCTTAGGAACTGCGTTTTAGTGGGTAGTTGGACGGAACGGTAGGTTCTAGTTGCATATGTGGAGGCTGCTATATTTCAAAACGATTAATTATTTATCTACAAAGGCCTAAACTCAGTGACTAAAATTCGATGAGAAAGAATTTCGCGCTTCCCGTGGCCATGTCAAAAACAGATATTTTGACGATGTTCCTTGGTTAATGTTTATTTTAAAAAAATGAAAGATTAGTAGTTTCGTACCAGTTTATACTCATTTTTTGACAGTTTTTATATGCTTTGGTGTACTTCTGAAGTGAACACACCTTCAATGCACCACAAAAAGTTGTAACTTGAATTTCTTTTCTGTAAAATGTTGATCGATTGGTTTACTATGCTTTTCTAAGCACTAAAGAATTTTAATTGCAGCTGGGACTCGATTTTCTTATGAAAATGATTAGAACGAACTTAGAACTGCTCAAATACAACGGGATTATTTTGACTTTGATTGGTTTCGAGTACAAACTAGAAATGAACGGGTACTACATTTGGATAATTGGACCTTTACATGTTTCACAATAGTTAGGCTGCCCACGAGCGGATGAATGGGTGAGCCAGACGTTGTCGATCCATCTTCGTCCAGCGGCCGACTATTGCCTGCTGTTCAACTGCCGCTATGGCTTCGAAATTTTCAGCTGACATTGAGCACTGGTGGACACGCAAAAGCTGATGGGTGGATGCTTCTCGTATGTCGGCGAAATGAAAGCAGTCAGTAGTAGAAATCATGGAAGTCTTTTAGAATGCTCTTCGATAGGCAACATGCAAAACAGACTCCGACGACTTGAAGACCGGCCAGTACAGCCGAAGCACTGCCGACAAGGGCCGCATTGATCAGGATCCAGTCTGGAAAAACATTTTTTCAATAGATCACTTGATCACCTCACTGCTCAGTACAGTTAATTCGATCAATTTGAACTCGGTAGGCGGAGGTGGTGTAGTGGCAAGTAGTGCGCTATCACGCACACACGGTCCGGAGATCGACTTCCGGTCGATACTACTACACGCTACCAAGTTTACGATCCCTCCGTAGTCGGTTAGCCCGCTCATCGACTGGCCTCGCAATTAATTTTATAGAACTTAAACGCATATGAAAACTCCACTACAATTTTGAATGCAAGTTGAATGCAGGGCGCATTCTAGGAGCAGGATTGATTAAGGCTAAGTACCGTGTGTGTGTGATACCGTGGCGGATTGTGAGACTACAGAATTTGATGAGTTCAATTAATCTCCATCTTAGAATTTTTTCAAGCTTCATTCAAGACTTGGGGCCTTATTTTCATGAGGTAGTGCCATCGGACAAAATTCAATTTGGTATTTTTCGGGTCGGGACATTGCAAGAAAGTTTAGCCCTGAAAGCGCGCGCTGATGAAAGTCGTTATTAGATGAGGACGAGGCTAAAAACACGAGTTGACTAGTTGGGGGCGAGTACCTTAGTTCGCCGGGATGTGAACGGAGTGGGAACCATTCACGTGGTGAATATTTATTTTCCCGTCTAATTCTATTTTATGATTCTATTGACTGTTTTATGTCAGAGTGATGCTATGGTTCGGAATCAACCCCAGAGTGAGGGTGCAGTGTGAAAAAGGATTCGTCGTACCTTATAGGTTCAAGTTGGACAGTTGTACAAGCGTTTACCCTTTTGGGTATGCGAAGTCGTATGTTCAGTTCTGAAGCCTCCAGGGAAGCGCAAGCATCCCGATGATGTATTAGAAACGCCATCACTGTACTATTCAAATCGGCGCTGGAGAGGAATGCGTGGCTCATCCATTTCAGAGTCTTTATTGATTTCCTATACAGTGGTCGGTAGTCACCACTGTCAGAGGCAGCTTTTCCTAATGACCACCTCTATGAGAACTTAATTCGGTGATAAAATCTGAACGGTCCCGTTTTCCGATCGTAGTGACCTCATCGCTATCGCTCATTAGGGACGACATATGTGGACGGTCATCAATCAACTTTTGACATTGAATGAGTAAATATAGATGGGGGCCCAGGAAACAAGGAACCACCAGCCTCTCCATTGTAGGGTCCACTCGATTAGGCCGTGAATTGTTCAATTTTGTCTATCTCCGCCCTTTCGCCTCGTCTTCTTTTAGAAGGATGGTAACACATAAGAAACTTAGTTACGTAGTAAGACGGATCCGGAAGGTTGTTGGGTGGTGCTGGATCGATCATTTTTCCTAGAAGCTGGAGGAGAAATCGTGGGGGGAGGGGGGGAAGGGAGGTACAAGCCTATAAAACAAGTTCTGCTATGCGTCCATGCGTTTGGTAATTGAAATTATCACAACTCAGTCCACATTTCGTAAGAAACGACTCACTTTCCACTTTGTCCATACATCCACTTGAATGAAGTGGTGCGAGTTCTTTGGCACAGCCGGTCACCGGTTCGATGCAGCAGGAATCAGGGATTGCTCCCAAAGCTGACCAATCGCTTGAATTAGCCACACCACAGCATGACAACGTCTGGAACGGGGTAAACTGTCTATCTCTAAAGAATGCAGTTAGATGGACTTTGGGGTGAGCTACAGTAAGACTCAATTGTATAATATCTATCGCACTTGCTACTAATGAGTCCTATGAGTGCTAAGAGAGCAGAAGATTGAACATTAATGTACTTATTGAGAGCAATTAGTGTTGCCTACATATTCCGGGTGTAACCCGGACATGCATGGACCGAGCCATGACTGATGACTGTGACTCACTTGTTGTGTCTGGTCCCATGCCATTTGAACGCCACTACTGCGATTATAACGTGAGAGGCCCATCTGAAACATACATAGAGATCGTCCTGTGATTAGCATGAAAAATCGCCCTCCTTTGTCTCCTAAGGGTGGCACTGACGAAGGCACCGATCGGAAATTGCCGGAAAGCACTCAAGGGGTGTTCACGAGTGATCTGGCTTCTGATGATATTGAGTAAGTTTTGCTTTGACAATAAATGGAAATGTATTAGACTGAGACTTGGAAACGGCTTATAAGGGTTCATTATCACCCAGACTAATCCTCTGGTGTATAATAAATTTGGAAATTTTTACAACGAGGGTGTTCCCGATCTATAGGATTCCATCGTCTTCAGTCACTCCATTCCGAAGAAAACTTGCCTGTAATTGGGTTGACAGTCCAGTCCTCAGGTCTTCATGCAATGCGTAGGCTGTGATCACTGCTGCTGTTTCGATCATCTGAACTTCTATTTGATCATCTCTCTCATAATAATACTGTGTCCCAATGTCTGATTTAAATATAGTAATCATTTTGTGAGTATCAATGGATGTAACCCAGTAACATTCTCTTTATCTACATGGAGTTTGAATGAATCGAATCCCAGACACGCGTGGAAAAGTTTGGAAATCGTGAGGAAATGGGACACGGGAGGGGTTAACTTGAGCGAGTTACTGTGGGGAGAGAAGAAAGTATTCCTCCCTGTTCGTTCATATTCCCCAGAATAGGTGGGAAGATGGTCTTGGCTCCTTTCTCCTTCTCTTTTACTATACTCTCTCATTTCTTTCTTTCTCTCCCTTACTTTTTCTCTTCTCCCCTTCTGTCATTTTCTCTCTTTCTCGCTCTCCTAAATAGAAATATGAAGTAATGAGTGCTTATTACAAGTTTCTTGCTGAATTTCTGTAACTTAATTAGTTAAACCAATTAATTAAATTACTATTCATTTATCCGATCGAGTTCATACATTTTAGTTGATACTGGTTGAAAATATGGCACTTACGATAACTAATGCTAACAATACGGCGAAAGATACGGTAAGACAGTAGTTTTCTCGGATTGCACCGCAACATCCAAGAAATCCCAACAGAGTACAAAGCGATCCGAATGCCAGCAATATTACCGGCGTTGCTAACCTGTAAATAGTAATTTTGTTTCATTTTATGACTATGTAGTACATGTTGTATTTACGAATTTTCTTCATACTTCCTGAACCCTTCTCTTAAAGAATCCAGAGTTGCCCACAATACGAAGTTTTTGCGAAACGGTATAGAAAATATCCGAATTTCATACGAGCAATTAATTTCTTGGAGGTTTTCCCGCGTGTGATGGAATTCCTAGCCATAATAACTTTGAGTTAGCTGGGCTTCTTATATTTTCGATGAAAATGAGCGATACAATGTTCGCAAATTGTAATGTGTAGAAATAAGGCCCCATCGGATACCAGTTTGCTTGGTTTTGCGTATAAATGGGATGCATGGCGCATTACTCCTTTAAGAACTATTCAGAAAAGAACTTGAAGGAGGAATTCTGAAACGTGTGGAGAGGGTGTTGTTCTACTCACGATCGATATTCAATCATTAGGCAGGAGCAGTATGTTGTTCTAGTCAGATCCCCTGCATTATCCCCGCTTTGGAAAATGTGGCCATCTAGAGCCGGGTTTTTCCTGATTTCAGCAAACTGCAACTTTGTTGCAGCCGGCTAGTCTTGTTTCTTTTTGGAAGAGCATAATATGTCAGTCCTATGACTGGACGTTTGAGAAGCTTCTCCATAGTGTCTCACATCTCAAAATGACATGCATCTGTGAAGTATTCTAAAATTTTCACCGAACGTTTAAGAGGATGGCTTTTTTCCTAGTTTGGGGCAATGAGCAAACCTTGCCCTTTGGTCGGTTTAATTCAAAGACATCGAGAAAAGTTACTTTGCAGTTTTTTTGAAATGATAAGACTTATTCAAGCTAACAGTTTTGAGAGTTCCGTTCACTTGAGAAAAAAGAACTTTGAATTTCTTTCTCAATCGATCGCATATGGGCCTGAATAGGCTTTGNTTATCACACTCAGTGAGACCAGAATCGCACGAGCTAATGCACCATTAAAAAAATTTGCTAGATGGAGA
>UZAF01016256.1:96923-108478 GCA_900617895.1 Haemonchus placei | reverse complement strand
GGCGCAAGAGTGCGCATGTGGCTTATACAGTGACTTGCGGTGGCCAGCCGATGTTCAACTCAGTGCTTTTATCCTCCCAGACGAGACTGGTGCCAACTCACCGATCCTGAAGGGAACAAAGTCTTGGTTGGCCTAGACGGGTACCGATCCGGGATTCGAACCACTGACCGTGCGTGTGAGATCGTGCGCCACTTGCTACTACGCCACCCCCGCCCTACGGAATGAATGCATTCAGTGAATATTTGACAAAAGCTCTGTAATCGTGATGATCGAATTTTGCGTTATTTCATCAGTCCGAAATAGGAATTGTTCTCTGGAGCGATTCACCTTGGCAATGTTGTTACTCTCTTCAATTGTCTACCTTCTGACAGCTTATTATCGATATCAAACATAAAGTTTTCTTAACTGGAGACTGCCTCACACTGACGTACGACATGACCTCAGTCACACGAAAGTTCGCCCTCTCGGACTGGTTCATGACCACCCTTTGGACGCGAACCGCATCGGCCGTACTCGAGCTCTCAAAACTTCACGCCCATCGGACCACAACACCCTACCTGCGACTCCGGACAGGACGGCGGGCCAACCCCTCCCTCCAAGGCCCAGGGGGTATCGGCTGGGGAAGGCCGACAGACCTTGCCACGACGACCCCAGCCATGGACTCAAAAGAGTAGTCCCCCTCTATTTTGAGAGCGTAGGATCTTGTTTCTTTTGATTGTTTTATCTGTACTCCAGCTTACTTACAAGATAGGTTTACTGTGTATAAGCTTTGTTATTACATTTTGTTATCAGTATATGTGTTAATGCGATGAAGACGAAGCAATGAAAGGATTGATGCATTGAAGATATGCTCCAGTTCCAAAGATTTTGTTTACGTCTGTTGATATCTTGATAATGTCCTCTCATTTAGGAATAATATTAAATATTATATTTGCAAACCTCTGCCCAATTTCTTGTTAAGAATTGAACTCCGATCTGATGGAAATGCCAACGATTCTTGGATTGACGTCGACAATGTCGATAGCCATGTACGTGCCACAACCATTAAGGATCTCGTTCCCAATAAAAGGTTAGTAAGGACTGCGCTCTGCAAGTTCATCACCTTAGAAACAACAAAGCTAACAACGTCTTCATCCATCCGTCACATGACGATATGACGAAAGTAACTTTGGGCGATGCTTGGGGCTGGAGGTGAGGCCGTATGGGCTCGCGAAAGTAGGGGACGCTTTTGGCACACGATAGCAACGTCCGTATTGAGGGATAGCGTTTATTTCCCGAATCTCCCCGGATCAGCCATTGGTTTTGCATGCTCTTCGACTTGCGCAAATTTCAGTTTTCGTTTGTTCCTAACTGTGAAAAGTCTATGAGGAAGGCACTAATTGTAAGACAAAAAAGTACTGTTCGCATAAGCTCTACGTTGATTATANATCACTCAAGCAATTTCACGCTTTCCATTGGACCTAATTGCGTCCTTTCCGCCTTCGTCAGTCTCCGATTTCCAAAAACTAAGCAGTACTAATATAATAATGGAAGGGACTCGATTTCTAATAAAAGTTGAAAGGCTGCGTGAAGGGCGCGTTCGAAGTGAATAATAAGCTTTGGAACGATCCCTTTGTTTTGCTACTGCCAATCGGACTGCTCAGGATAGTTATGCCTGCCGAACATTATGAATTTTAGGTACCAATTCCGGGTTAAACTACTCAAGGATGACAAGTCCGTGGTGGAAAGTAATGCAACTTCCTGGATGACAGTCGATCCACCACCCGATGACATTCTTCCTTCTGCACCACTGGTAATCTCAGCAACATTTCCATCGTGTGGAATTCGTGTTCATTGACATGTTGCAATCTCAAATATAGTCATGCATGAAAAAGGGATACGTTTGTTGGCAAAAAGCCACTGAAAATCCTGAAAACTGAGTACTTTGCTGAGAATTAGCTTCTAAGACTGACACTACTCATACCGGTACAATAATAAATCTGATTTTAATACCTGCACTTAAATTAGCAATTTTCCTAATACTCATGCAAATACTTATACTAATATTACTTACCTTGGTACTTAAATGATCCTTTGAGTGGCGGTCATCTCAACGATGACCACAGCTACATATCCCATTCCAAACGATGCATCCAGTTAGTGCCTTCTCCCTTGAAGTATCTGTAGAACGAACCGATCCAGCGAGTTGGCGGCAATTCCAACGATTTGTTTACTTTTTGGAAATCATTATGTTTCTCGGAGATTCCAACTGTAAACCTTTCGGCAAAGTAGATGATCGGTCCAACGGTGCATCGAATGCACCATAGGTCCTTCAAACGTTATCACTTCTCTGGGTCTGAGCTTCGCAAGCCTTGTTGCCACTGAGGCGTTGGCTGTTCTTCGCAAAACACCTTTCTTATGCATTGTATCTTTGACGATTTTCTTTTTTGTCAAGCCACGTTTCAGTCGAATAATGCCTCGGTGGCTGTACTGAGGCGTTGAGACTTGATGCCCCTAGGTTGAGACCACTGACCTGGGGGACTTTACGGAATGAACCGAGAGCTGCCCAAGCAGCATATCTTCTCCCTTTATTCACGAGCAAACTGTTCAGCATGTTTAGCTCTCTTCAAGCTACACGTAAAATTCAATTCAATGTAGGGTTGTTCCTTCTACATTTACGGTTCGCGTATCGCGCCAGTTGTTCACCAACCATTGCGTTCTGTTGATCCTCTAACTTAAGATCACGTCTGCTTCACTACTGTCGGCTACATCTGCGAAACTCACATGGGTACACGTTGCTACGAATCCCAATGCAAAAGCTCGCCATTTCATTTTACAGTTCAACGCGGTTAGCTCTGAAAGTTCACACTCGGTGAGTAATTTCAAAAAAATGAATTTTTTTGTTCCCAGTTGTAGATATTTTTACTTCTGTTTCGGAGACAAACTTTATGATGGGTCAGTCCAATGTATATATTGGTTACTGATTAACTTCGGTACTCAAAGAACGACATACAAAGGATAATTTAAGTTTCCTACAAAAGCACCCTCCAAATAGTTCTTCTCCGGTTTTCTCTTCCATTTTTATTCATTTTGTCCACAGACATTCGTGGCAATCTCCCATCTTGCTCCTACTTTTCGCCTCAAGTCACACTAAGCTACAAATCAGAACCAAAACAGCAGGAACTCTTCCTATTCCATACTTTTCGCTTTTCTCTGGGCTCAAAAGACATCGGAAATGTTTCCGAGTGTAGCGTTTACTGCCCTTCTACGACCCTTGAAGGTGATGTTGAAATTTCAAAGATATCACTACCGCCGACTCTCTTATCCAACTATTGCTTTGCAACTTTCGTCGAGAGCAGTGAGAGATATTCAAGTGTACACTACAGCAATACCAAGAGATTCTATTTACGACAATAGCGGCTGAAGTTCATTAAAGACAGCTTTGCTACTTCAAAATGTTACCCGTGGCCATTGCACACCATAAAAGAGGGTACTTTCTAACTGAAAGATTCCCAGCCGATTGGTGGTGAATCTACTTAGCGTCCAATCTTCGAAAAGAGGTGAATTGCGAGCCAAAGATCACAAACACTTTCTAAGAGATGCAGATAGCAGGTGTTTGAAAAAAGGTGAATTACGAGGCGAAAATCACAAGCACTTCCCTAGAAATTCAGATAGCAAGGGATAGACTGACTTCTCTCCTGTGCTGAGTCAGTTGATGTTTGCTCGCTTATGTACATGCAGGAAAGAAGAGAATATGCGTGAATTAAGTGTTGTGCACGTCGACTTAGCCATGAAAGTTGCAGTCGAATGCTTGGGCAGCACATGAAAGGCAAACCAAGATCTTTAGTCTGAGCTCTTTGTCCACCTTAAAGATTGCCTGAATAAGTCTGCACGGACTCTATCCAGCTTAGTTGTAAGAGCGTGGCAGGCTACAGGTGTGGCTACCATGTGGCAAACGTGTGACATAAGTGGCTCTCACCCTCCTGATATTCAGCGAGTACTTACTAGCGACAGCTTGATGGAAGCGCTTGGGAAAGGCTAGCTCTGGACCAAAACACCTCGAAGAAATCGCTGCTCCAAAGAAGTGAGACTGAGACGAGGAGCTGTCTTTCAGTTCACGAATGCTTGCATCGGATGAATTGCATGGTGAAATGGATCGCATCATTCTTAACCAAGAGTATCACCTGACTCGCGCTATTGTTTCGTACTAGGAGTATAAGAAGTAGGAGTACGGTTCGCTTTCACTTTATCTTCCATCTCATTGGATCGGCGTTGGTGTTAATAAATTTATCAACTACGATGTTCTTCGCTACATACGCTATATCACTGAACCACTATCGAATAGATTTGGACATCCAGCAACTGTGTATCTCTACACCCAGAACTCTCGAGCACGTACGATAATGTGGAGCTGCGGGCGAAAAATAAATTAACGAAGGGGCTTGCAAGGCTATGTAAAGAAGCGACTAAAGGATGACTGGAAGGAGAGAGGAACAGCAGTTGTGGCTGAAGCTGCTGAAATTGGGAAATATGACCGCAATGCTCGAGACCAAGATGACCACACCTCGCCATCCCGACGAAATAAACACTGCATTTGAGAAAACAATGAAATAAGTCATTTATTACTCCTGACCTCTTCGGTAGTCGTGTCTACTTGCCCACTTGTCATCTTATCATAAATCCTATGCTCATGTCGTTCGTTACAGGTCTCACTTCCGAATCGAATGCCATCACCTCTACGAAGATATCTATGAAACCGGAACACGAGTGGCGGCTTAGACAGTATTAGACCAAATATATCAAGAGCCTCCCATCAGACATCGTCAAAACTCTTGCTTGATCATTCACGCGTTACCTGTTGGAATGCATAACGCCAACTTTTCGGGGAACTAGCAGAGTTGAGTTGCTGTCTAAAAGGGAGACCTAGGGAATGTATTTCAGTATCTTCCAATCTGCTCGCCTGTAATATACAACACGAACTTTTCAAACAGGTCAAACTTCATCACGATTGGCAGAATACCACATGAAGGTCGCGAGAACGGTCCATCACCTTCACACTGTCAGAATATTCCCTGAAGTACCGCTAGAGTGCAAATTACAGGACTTTCGTCGATTCGAAGAAGGCCTTTGATACCCTTTACCTACATCAACATAGAAGCGACAAAAGAAGCCTCTAAAAGCTAGAGTGTTCCTACACAATATACATAATGAAGCTCTCTTCCTGCTATATGGAACCGATATCTCTGGATGTTTGTATTATAAATGTATCTAGGTGGAGAAGTTATCTTGATGAACTGCCTATGTACCTCCGCAAAAAAGGGATTGGGGAGGGGAGCACTCGAGAGTATTGGCGATGAAATTAAAGAACATTCGGCTCCGCGGTCGCCTTTCGTCCATTGCGTTCCTACCTGCATTGGCGTAGTCTGGGAGACTTGGACTTATGAAAGAAGGATCAATTTGCGGTCAGCGTCATTAAACGAGTTAGGACGAGCTGCTCAAAATCTATCGTTACACGCAAGTGCATAAGGGAATCTGTAACTCCGAGCTCCGTCCGTGAACGAAGATCAGGGACTCCGTGCAGGAATCAAAGAATCGGTGGGCCGGACTCCTCCTGCAATATCCTCATGACAGCTATACTGNGCTGTTATTGATTGGACCTCTCGAGACGACATCCAAAGACAGGACGGTCGAGGAGAGCTATAATTTTCTGATTCTTCCTAACAATCCTCTTTTCGGTAGCTTTCCACTATTAGCACCTCGCCTATTTATGAAGCAGCATATAACCCCTTCAGCTTTCAAGTATTTTTCATAGCTGAAGTGCATATAGTGAATATATTTGACCGTTTTCGAGCTGTTGGTTATTAAGTAGACTAGGCCTATGTTTAGTTCAACCCCATCTTTTTAGCGTCATCTACGAGGGAATGACAGTGAAACGGTCATCGAAGACCTGTTGAAGGATGAAAATTATGAATTCTCCTTGATGGCTGAAAATTACGCAGGCAGGAGTGCACCGAGTCCTACGATTTCATTGGATACAAATTGTAAGATGCCTTTGAAGTAATACTAATGCTAGCACGCTTTTCGACGTTCTATAAGCCTGATGGAAGTAATGTAATCGGTCTCAATACGTGCATGTAACCCAGAGAGTGCCTCTTGCACTCTATAGAGTGAACAAAAATCGCTGCTAAATTTGCTCTGGCCCCAAGTTTTCTCCGAATTCAGTCGCGAGAATCCATCGTTCTGGTTTTCTCTGGGATCGTAGTAGTGGGAATTCACAGTTACATTGTTCTTATGTGAACAGTGAAACAAATAAACGTTCAAGAAGGTCGCGCATTGAAGATTGTTGCTGGAAATAGTTATTACCTGAGAGCTGTGGCAAAACGAGTTTGAAATGAAGTGAGTAAGGTTGTGAGTGTGCTGCGCCCTTTCGTCTTTATTTTTAGCCACTACGCATTAATCCATAGATGCAAGATACATCCCTGAATCTTTTTTTGTGTCTTCGAGAGCGCATCTCCTTCCCCGAGAATAAATTTTTAAAAAGATTGCGTTGTCTATGATGATGTTTATGTGTTTCATTTCAGTGGACAAGGCGAAAAAAGGAGTTCTAGCCTTCTTCTACAGAACGTTCATCAATATTCAAAGTGTTTTCATAATCCTCTTTCTTTTTGTGCTGCTCATATGTTGCTTCGCGTTCTACAGCATGGTGGTGCCGTGGAGAAAGAATTACTTGAAGTGTAAGTTTCTCCTTCACTAATCAATTTGTAAATAACACATGTGAATGGTGAAATAAGAAAAAAATTTCCGTGGTGTCAAGCCAAGAGGGGGAGGGAGGAATTGAGGACTCATAGAAGATATCACAGAAGCTGAAAGTGCAAGTTTTCCCGTGAGGTTATCTGAAGAGACAAGGCAGCATTTCTGTGGAACGATGATGTCCAAATAGTCATAATGCAGAGGGAAGACGCGTACAGGAGTTCGCAAAGGACGAGAAGACCTAGCCTCATACAATAGCCGCAAGAGCCATGCCAAGGTTGCAGGGGCGAACCAAATACAAAGCTGGGCCTTTTATAGTTCGAGACCACGCAAGGCATTGTGTTTTCAAGACGTCGGATTAGTGAGAGCTGTCAAGGACTGAAAAAGTGCTCTCTCGAGAATCCAGTAAAACGAAGAGTAATTTTTATGAAAACAGCTCCGAAGAAGGAGCGACTGGCGGACCAGTCACACGATATACAGGTTAGGTTCGTCATGAAGTAGGGAAGATGAGGGCCAGGAAAGTCACTAGCCCAGATGGAGTGTCAACCGGGGCATGAAAGTGTTTAAAGAGTACGGGATTGAGTGGCTTATCCAGTTCCTGAACAGTATAAGTGCTGAAGAAACACTTGATCCAGCAGTACTAACCCTCTTTTCTCCAAGCAGAAAGAGGAGACGATTTACAGTAGGATCTTGTTGGCTGTGCACACAATGAAAGTATTAGCGGTTCATCGAAGATCAAGAGAACTTGTTCTGATCTCATGGAATCAGTTTGGCTTCATTCCAGAGATAGCTACGGCCGTTGTTATCATCAGGGCAGGAGGAGTGATGGAGGAGTATCGAGCAAGGCGAAGGTCTTGCTACCCAGCATTCCTGAGGCAACCGCTTTTTGGCGTCAATGTTCTGAAGAGTTTTTGAAGAATGAATGCTCAACGCGGAAGAACTAGGAGAGAAAATTTCACTCTGATGAATGAGGATATTGAAAAGGAATAGTGGTAGCGTGATGTTGAGCCGAGTGAGAAACGATGGGATTGGGACGGTCCACAAATAGCTCGCGTTGAATTGAAGATGAGGGAGCAGTTTACGCTGGTGCATAGCGAGAAAGCCACTGAATTATCCGACTGTGGATCCAACGGAATTTGAGGCTTGAGGAGACGATCATGAGAAGCTCCAAAGGGAACCTGAGGAGCTTAACTAGGAGGACCTCGAAATTAATGCAACAGCATAAAATGCTATAGATAGGATGAAATGGAGACGCATACAAGAACAGTGCAGGGGCACTGGCAACGATTCGACGCTAAGGAGAAGACGAAGAAGTATCACTACGGCAAGGTTGCGTACATTGCTTTGTATCTTGCATTGATTATGTAGTTCCTCCAGGTCTTTCACTCCGTTTTCTGTTTCTAATGACTGTTCCTTACGTTAATCTCAGCAGAACTATCTGAGTATAATCAAAGGAATGAATTTGTACTCACATAATGGAGGGTTTGGCAACAATTTCTTTGGCTATGTTTCACAGTGTCATTCAGAGCTTTCTTTCATTAGCTTTTTTCTATCGTTAGACAGTGCAATACTCTATTATAGTTTTTTCTACATAGTCTCCATTTCATCTCCTTTCAGCAGTTAATGGTAAGTTTTTGGATACTGCCTACAGGATATTCAACGAGCAGAAAGTGCACAAATCTCGGATCAGTGTGGATCCAGTGGTTGTGTTCGGCGCTGAGGATGCAGAATGCTCATCGTTGAGAAGGGTACGTCGTACGGTTCTGCCTGCTATACTGTTCAGAGCAAGTACAATGCACTTCATCATGTGACGATCCTAGTTTTTCGGGTGTAGGCCGGGACACTCTACGTGCTCGTTGACACCAGGTAGCTGCTTGTGGCAGTCGTTGCTAAAACTGTAAGGATCCTTAATATTAACTGATGAAAGATGAATGATCCTGAGCTCCTAATGATTCCGAAACGGTCGCGCACTGAGTTTCCTAGTTTTGATAGACAACTGCGGTGGCGTATCACAACCCCATTCTAGTTTTTTCATTTGGTCTAATTGTAAGTAAAATGTACTGTTCGCAGCGTAGTATGGAACTCAATATTGCGAATTCCGTTTCTTATCCACCACGACAAAATGTGTTTGCATACGATGATGACAGATCCAAACACGTCGTCGAGCAGGAAGAGAAGTGAAGTGGAAAGAAATTTAGTCTTGGTAGTTTCAGTCGAAAAATAACTATTACACTTTAAGCAAACTTTGTCGTTTCGTTGAGAAATGAAGAAAAAATCCTACGCTCAGATTGAAGGTTCTATTCCATAAGCAATTCCCATGCTCAGTTTACCTGGAAACTGTGCAAGAGAACGTTTTACACTGCGTCTTTGATCTTCGATAGCCAAGGCCGAGATCTTTCGGTGGCCTTATAGAAGGAACAGTAACTGAGCGATATTCTCCCCAGTGGGGAACTACGCACGAAATTGATCGCCTCACATCAGTACTGGAGCTTATAAAAATTGACCCGTATCAATGTCTAGGTATTCAGAACTTCGAGAACCTCTTCCTCATCTTGAGGTGTGCCAGAAATCTAAATTTTTAGGTAAACTCTTCAAAACGTTTGGTTGAAAGCAGAGGTGAAGACCCTCAATTTTGCTCAACGGCCGAAACGGCGTCTTTCCTCACTGACACCAACAATTCAGGATTAACTCCAAGACGACTGGAATGTCAATCGTCTTCACAGTCCCAGTTAGTTTTTTACGTTAACCTCTTCTAGCCGAATGGAGTGATGCAAGTCTCGCAAGCGATCATTTTTCATGTGATAGAATAGTTGTGGATTGACATATGAAAAACATATACATATATCGGTACGACCGTACTGCATTGCCTGCTACATATGGATCAAAATTTTAGGAAAGGGTCGAAGGAATTCTGCTCCTCTTCAAGATTTATTTGAGCACCGTTCACTTCTGCCGCCATGGGCGGAGCTGGTGTACTGTGATCATGTCCTGTACTCCATCCATCCCGAACTTGACTCGTCCTCTTTAGGCGCTTTTTCAGATAATACAGAAATTCGTGACAGACAAGCAAACGGTCAGACAGGCGCGAGCCCTTTGCACAAAGGCTGATTGGGAAAGGTCGTTCATTAGTTTTCATGGCACAAGTTTGAAATTCATAAAAGATCTTCAATTCATGTATTACTTAGGTCTTACGTCAGCCCTCGCTAATTTGAATGCGATATTTCTTTTTATGCAGCTCTTCAGTAGAACAGACGTCCGAAGCTGTCACCGTTTGAAGGTGCAGTTCACGATAGAAATGGTTACTGATATTTCTCCCTTCAATGAACCTGTGACAGTGAAAATTGTGTCATTCGCCCTGGGACCTTATCTTGCAAAAGGCAGCTCGCTGTGCCCAGCTATAGGTAATGGCACACGCATTAGAAAAGTCCGTCCGAATACCCCTTCCAAGAAACCTTTCTCGTCAAATTCTCGTCCAACCACTGCTTCATCTACTCTAGTAGAAGCCTTGTATTTCTCTAAATATGCCGATTTCCGCGTTTTTTTGATACCTTCTCAATATTACGGGCGATTATTTCCGTTATTCAACTGAAACCACGTTCTACAAGATTATAGTGAACTGTGCCTTCAAAGCATTAGAGTAACATAGCTTTGTTTAAAGCCAGCACACATTTCAGCGAAGGGCAGAGTGAAAATCTATGTAAGATGCTAGTTGCGAAACGATAGTAAGAACTGGAAGGAAGTAGATACACCCTAGAAAGTACCTTTGATGGAATGAACACTCTAATTTCTGCTGGAACTGATGACCATTCGCTTACGAGCCTTTTTGAAAGACGTTATGATCATTCAAAGATATGTGATTTTTCATCTTTCCGGGGGAGGAAATGGCTGCCCTTCGAACTCTTTGACCTGGTGCTGGTAACGTCTCCAGTCGCCGCTTTAACTAGCACGATCTTTTCAGACAATTCTTGTAAAATGATTTTCGTAACAAGCAAATCGTGAGGATCAAAGCATGTTCCACTTAAGAATACAAAACTCGACCTTCCAAAATGTTTCCATTGCTCCCGAACGGCATCGTCGAAGAAAAATGTGCATCGAAATTTTACTTTCTTGGACAAGATTCTGTGAGCGGCTATAGAATGCTTTCATAGTCCGCGATTTGGCCCGTGAGCGACCGAGCGACTTTTCGCGGCGCTTGTCCCTTGTTCACAATTGAATCTTGGTCGATACCGCCGGACGAGTAATCCCCCGGCCGACTTGCGCGCTCGCTTGCTTGCGGACTATGAAAGCAGTCATACTGGAGATGAACGGTATCGCTCAATATAAAGTGAATATCTCAACACCTGTGAAGTTTATCGGCAGCCTTGCTTTAGACTTTTCTGATGGATTCATATTTCTTCAAGAAAAAGATACCTCATATTTCTGAGTGTGGATACACATGAGTTGTGAGCACAACGAGAACATAACGTCACTTGAGACACCTTGATTCGTCTTGTCACATTTTTGCCATATCAGTACATGAATGCAGGGGGCCGGGGTGAATTTTTGTCATTTTTACGTTTCTTTTATTGGAAGGAGCAATAAAGAACAGCAAGTTCATGAATGCAAGGGAACTTTGAGCAGGCAAGAGTGGGTCCTCGGAAGTATAGTGGTGAGTATCCGCGTCTGTCACATGCGAGACCCGGGTTCAATTCCCGGCCGGGGAGAGTTTTTGTCATTTTGTTGTTTTGTTCATTGNAAGGCAGCTCGCTGTGCCCAGCTATAGGTAATGGCACACGCATTAGAAAAGTCCGTCCGAATACCCCTTCCAAGAAACCTTTCTCGTCAAA
>UZAF01016256.1:83798-96565 GCA_900617895.1 Haemonchus placei | reverse complement strand
GTGTCTCTCTACTTTTAGGTGTATTCTACTCTCTGCTTAATCGGCTACTTGTTATTTTCATAAAATGACCCCTTATTTTTCTCGTCACGCCTTTTGAGCAGCTTTTACTCTTTATTTACCGTCTTTCAGTGCGAAAAAAAAATCGCTTTCAGAGAGATGCTGCCTTCGGCGACCATGAAGACAGAGGGATACGACCCTTGGTGAAGAATGCTTAACTGGAGTTTGACATTGTCATAGGACAAGGACGCGCTCACGTGCGGAAGTCAATGTTCTAGCTTCCCACTCCTGTTCTTCATAACAGCGTCCTATCAATACCAGGATGCTTCACAAACGATTAAATGAATTTTTCTCACTGTGTTCCACATGTTTCAAGGGGTTTGCAGAAGTGGAACATGTGAATGACGAGTAGAGTACTCTTACAAAAGATGTGCCTTTGTGTCATAAATTTGTATAGTCTTCAGAGCGTTCTTGATGTTAATATAGCTTTGCTGTTCACATTCTGTCTTAGTACTTCAGAATGGATGTTGTAACAAATTAAAAACAGTTGATCATCATTGGTCTTGATAATAATAAATAATTGTGATATGAAGAGTCGAGCCCAGCTGATAGAGAGTGAGCCAGTCACTCAGATCACTTCTATGTGAGTGAGCACAGATGCCGTCAGGTAAGCATTTCGAAATGAAGTCTAAATTCGTGATCGCCCCAGATAGACACCTGAGAAATTAAGCCTGAAAAAAAAGAGAATGAGAAATCAAACCAAGGCCTAATCCTTCTTTGAAAAATGAAAGAGCTGGCAGAAAGTGGACCGAAAGAGCAGAAAAGCCTGCTTTGCGTTCCCCGTTTGTAATTCCATGAAGAAAAAAGTTCGAGGAAGTTACCAGGAAGATCGGCGCTCATCTCTTTGTATCTCAGACGGAAAACAGAATTGCCTTCTTAGCACTTTCTTTTGTCATGAGATGTGCAACTCCTATCATTGGATTTTTATTCGCAGCAGGAAGATTCAGGTCATAGCCCATGGACCCTGCCCCTTATCACTTGTCCCCTCCCACCCCCTCTCCTCGTCCTCCTTCCAACGGCCTACCTGGTGATACATACAACATTCTAAATTATGCAGAGGTTGAAATCACTAGTCCCTAATCCACAATAAACGATCTAGTGTCTGAGTTCCTGCTTGCGTATTTGCATTGTTCTGGAGCAAACCAAATCTGATACATAATTTGGCCGTTTCTTCGACTTCCTCTATCGAATCTACCTTGCGTTCAAGACAGATTGTCGCTCAATTCTTTTCTCACTGAAGTTTTCAGCTTCGTCTAAGAATAGATCAATGATGACTTCCAAGCAATATTATAGTCGTTCCACACCATGGCCCGTCTTTTTCGTTTGCAGTTTTTAGGTTTTCACTAGTTTCTCGTTTCACTTTTAAGGTTCTCTGGAAGAATAAGCAGAAGAATTGTTAGGGTAGCTTCAGATCGATTAACACAAGTAATTCTCAGGCATGCATAGAACTAATAGGTCCACACTTTCCACTTGCACCTCACCAGACTTGAGATGTTTCATTGTAGCAAGTCTCAAAAATCATATCAAGAAAAATGGTTTCTCTCGCGAGCCTCCAAACCAACAAGTTTTCACCTCACTAGCTCTATCTGGGCGTGAGCTGTTTTCAGTTGAGATAGGATTCTTTGATACAGGCCCATATGCTGTCGTGCAATTGAATCGGTATGGTCGACCGCTTCTGCAGCAACCTTGACTTGAAGGCATTAGGTAAAAGTTTAAGCACACGTGCCCATTATTTAAATAGCAGCTGTGAGTAGGAGTTACCTTTTGCCTTCCAATCTGATTACTCTCACTTTCTTTAACTAGTACATTTTTCCCATATTAAATCTATTTATTTATGTTTTACTCTGGGATTTGCTTCATAATGACAAGAGTCACACACTGAGCGGCAGCTAATCAACCGCATTTTTCATCATCTATCTATTTCGTCAAGAATTCGTGTGTAGAGGTAGTGGAAAGAGTTAGAAAAAGGAGAGTTCGCTAACCTAGACGGATGCGTGCGCTGTGTCCTTTAACAATTAGAGCTAAGAAAGATCGAAAACAACAGGGAAGCAGTGCTCAGAGATGTATTGATGAGTTACTTTCACTACATCGTACATTGGTAGCATATTTACGCGATACAGTCAGTCAAAGAGACAGACGCGAATGATGCCATTTAAATGACCTCTCCCTGGAAATCAGCTCTGCGACTACAGCGGCGAGATTTTTTCCTGATGTTTGCAGCGTTCATTTAATTAGGTCGAATCCAACAGTGAATATACGATAGTTGCGGGTTTTTCGAGATCCTCTTCCCAATATGTGAAACATGTTTCTCTACTCTGTAACTACTACTGCGCCTACTCGAACTTAAACCTTATACACAGTAGCGCTCGAAATTCTTCCGCCGAATGCTTCTTCACTAGTACTTTACAGTCGTAACTCCTTTTCTACTGGATCTAATCATGCGAAATTTCGTTATGTGTAGCATGGGTGTATTGTGAAGAGTTGCCACTACCAACCTGCAATCTGATAATGTTTCAGATATCCCATAGGGCTTGAACTCAAAACCAACTGGGAACATGGATGATGCTCCTTCTGGAAGTTCTATCCTTTCAGCCGTGTCTCAAGTTTACGAGCATCAATACCGAACACGCTAGAGAAGAAAAACGCTTATAAAGTGCGAATAACGGGCGTCACTAACTTCGCTTTTAGCAAAGTCTGCTACCACAACAAACATCTTGCTCTTAGTTATGTGGATAGTGCTGCTTTGCAGTCAAATGGTGTTGGCCAGTGGGAAATATGCTTTAGTTGAACATATCAATGTTTTGCGCAATTTCCCTCTTAAGAAAAAAAGTTATGAACGAAAAAGCGTAAGAGCGTTTGGCCGAAGACTTTTGAAAGAGCCTACTGCCATTCCGGCTGATAACGAATTCCTGTCATCATATACAGCTCATTTCCGAAATCGTTTGTGAACCAGCAAACAATGGCTTGTGCTAAACTCGTATCGTAATCGTAAGAATCGTAAACACACAAGAATGTAGCCTCTATAGGAAGGGCGTATCTTGTTGACAAGGAAGTAAAATAGTCGATGCATAGTCAAAATAGTAATACGAAAAACTCTCTTTCTTCGAAAAAATTCGTCACAAAGCAAGCAGATTTTGTATGCTTCTCAGTAACTGGAGTTTCAAAAAAGGCGGCGATTGTTATGAGCTGGATTTGTTGTGGAGAATTGAATCGATGAGTGAATCGTAACAACTTGCTTTCAATTACTACTTTCACCACTATGTCCCCGAATACCTTCCCAATCCCTTACCAAATTCTATATATTTTATTTGCAACAATAACGGCAATAGGCAATGGGTTCATCGTCTATGTTACAGTACGGTCAAGGTACGTGAAAAGTTGGAAGCTAACGTGACTGATATGTAGGCTCTAGTGATGCATTCGGCTCCTTTCTCAAGCAGTCGCTAAGTTGCCGAGCTTTGGCGGCCACTCGAAATGAACTAGTTCTTCGTTACAACAGAGTCCTAAGTGATCTGATTTTGAGTCTAGCCTTCGCGCTTCATGAAATAGATTTCAGAGTTTTGCCTCTGACTGCGAACATGATCACTGTTCATTTAACAAATCTCACTCTCTTTTAGGAGACTCAGAAACCCATGTAACCTCCTCATCGGATTACTATCATTTGGCGACGTCATGCACTCATTCGCGCACTACATTTTCCCTATCACGTACAATTTGTCAGTTTTTTTGAAAGGTTTTTTGAATGTCTTACTGTGGATCAACAAGTATTTGTCTTGTTACAATAGTGAAGGGGATATTACGATTGCTTTCGTTGCTGGCGAGTACCTCACCTCACGTCTCGACGGGAAAAGAATTCGATTATAACTATTCTAATGTTTTCAGAATTTAAAGTTGAAAGTATACCTTTAAATTCACAAGTGAATTTGCTCGCATCTAAGTCAAGTTCATTTATTATTTGTGTGGAGTAGCCAGTTTCACATTCATAACCAAATTCAAAGACCCAAGAAGAAATATTTGATATTCTGAAAATTAACGACTGGTCGTGCCTTCCACTGCTTACTATTTTCAGCGTCGAAGGCCATGAGATTCGACAGAGCCTGTGCATTTACCTTCAGCTGGCTCCAATTTTTGGATCATGTTTTTCGCTAGTACTTCTGCTCAATATAGCAATAGACAGACTGCTCTCTTTAATGTCTTTCTAGTAAGTTTTTGAGATTTTTCAGGACGTTTTGTGTTTCTTATTTTTTGAAGACGGAAGTATAGCGAGAGAAAGCTTACTACTATACGGTTACTGTTACCATACTTACTTTTAGTGACTGCATAGTTATGGTTAACGAAAACTCTTTGCTCTTGAGTATCCCAGAAACAAAGTTTTGACATTCTTCTAACAGCAAACATCAGTTACTATGACGGGTACTTATGATGCGTGAGTCACGGAAATGAGTTGCACTGGGAAAATCGTTCGGTTTTTAGCGAAAGTAGTGCCTTCAGGAGATGAGCCCTCAGGAGGTGCACTCATCGCGATTTTTTGAGTGAAGAAAATCGAGCCTGTTCTGGCTTTTTTCTGTTGTTCAAGGTGTGGATGAACATAAAAAAAAGTTGGTCATCAGGAAGCATAACAATCATGAATGAGGATTTTACCAAACTTAACGTCTCCTTTTCAGTGACAGGTTGATAGCTTACTATCGAGAACTTTACTTGACGGCACATATTCTTCCAGCGGTTGTATTTGGAATGATTGAAGTTGCACTGTTTTTTATTTATCGAGCTCCAGACGAGTATGTTACTTTCAGATAATTATCTCCAATAAACTGCAGAATTACTTCCTTTATTAGTCTCTTTTTCCTTTTTAACCTCAATTCATATTCATATTTTCTTACGAAATTGCAGTTATCAATGAAAGACCTCGCCGCCTTTGCAGACTGAAGGCTGAATCGTTGTAGAGGAGAATAGTTTATCGTTTGGGAAGTCTCGAGCTGGGGGAAAGTCGCGAAAGATAGGGGGCTGATCGCTATGGTGCAGGGGCAATGTTCAACCCGAAAATGCGATTCTGAAGGGACAGTCTATTGAAGCATGAGACTTTATGGTTAAGTCAGCACTTTTGAGCGAGGTCATCATGAGCACAAGGAATATTGCTATCTTAAAAGTGTTCATCCACATCCCCTAGTGGTTACAAATTTATTGCAAAGGGCTCACAACAGGAAAAGCAAGGGCACCTCAGTTACTTACCATAGATAGCTAGAATTTTGGAAAAGTTTCAGGTTTCAAGCTGTGAGTTTTTGCTTCCTTACACTACCTCAATTGGCCATTCGAAGAGTCTTCAGGCTGTACTTCCCTCTATTTACTGAGATTATATGCTCCTACAGGCAAATCAGGACTTCTAACCAAACTAGTCAACTTGACCAACCAACTTGCTCAATATGTAGATTTCAGTGACCCTTCTTTTTTTAACCTGAAAATAATCGCCAATTGAAAGTTAAAATATTCTCTGAAAGTTCAGCAATTATATTTCACGTGTAACTCTCATTGTTTTTCCAGTGCTGTTATGAAGGCGTTTTGAGTAAAAGATCTTTCAATTGTGACCAAATTGACAAGCCGGTTTCAATTCCATGCAGAACGTGGTTGTTGTAGGTTTATTTTATGCTCTTTCGCAATTGTGATGCAAGGACCTGGCCTTGAATTCCTGTTAATGTCAGTTCTTGTGATCTGCACTCTAGTTATTTTATGCTACCTACTTCTCATATGTTTCCTGAAGCAAATCCGGACCAGTGAGTTTTTCGACATACGTTCTTCGTATTTGTAAACCCATAGATTTAGTAAACACAGCGCCAACTTCCTGAATTCAACCGTTTGAACACTCCGACAAAAGTTGTATTAACATGCTATTGTGCTATGGTGCATTTGATGGCCAGGCCACTGTTGATACTCTTCTTGCTGACTGAAGCAGGCGAAAGTGCTTAGATCAAGAACCAAAGTGTTTTTGCTGGAAAACTCAACATACAAAATCACTTGCTTTCTTAGCCTTGGTCGCCCTAATACTTGGTGTGGAAGGTGGCATTATCTTAAAGGCACAGTTCACGTTAATTTTGAGGTAACCTATTAAGGTTGAAAAACGGAAGTGTTGACGTAGAGGAGTATATCGGTAGTGAAGAGAGCGAGAAAATCCGCCAACTTTGAGGCTTTTCAAAAGTAGTGTAAGCGGAAGCTGTGCGAGATCACCATGCGGGAGTGGCAAAGGGTGTTTGGACGAGATTTACCTTGCTCCCATTGCGCGCAGAGATGACCACCTCATCCCGAGATTGTCCGGATATCACTATAGCCATGGGATATTACAAGTGTTCAAACTTCCTACATGGAAGTTCCTTGAGATAGTGCAGCCTCTACAAATCCGTTGAAACTCGTCCACTATGGGTGCGGCATTCTTACAATACAATATCTGGCCCCTTATAGCACCCTATCCAGGGGGTTTTTCGACCTTATAACGGCAGGCATAGTATAAGGGGGAGCCTCGGATTCATGCCATGGGGGAACATCAGAAATCATTTTTATTGTGAACTGTGCCTTTAAGGCTGCTGCTAACAATCTCAGATAATTGTTGAAGTATGACATGCTTACTGTTCCGCAAATTTCCTTGCAATTTTGAAAACTACGATTAGCCGTATTTCGTTACAAAAGAAAGTGACCAAAATAGACCTCAATCATTGCAATCCCAAGTTTTTTGTAAGAAACGGTTAGAGTTCATGAAAGCCTTTGGAAATCATGGAAGCTCACAGACATGAACATCGAGAACCGAGAGCTTTCTCAACTACAACTTGCCTTACGCACGAAATACCTACCTTAAAAATGAAGTGTCTGGGCATCAGTCAATTCCCGTGTGAGGGACGCGCCCCGCATTTGTCTTCCATTATGAATCGTAGCGACTCATTGAATACACATTTGGTCTACACAAGGTTGTGGAGACCATTTGATGTGCAAACCAGTGTTTTATCCTCCCAGACGAGTCTGGTAGCAATCAACTCAGCAGGGATGAAAGGCTCGGTTGGCCTGATTAATCAAGGACTCGCCACCGTGACCATGCGTGTGCGATAGTGCGCCACTTGCCACTACAACACCTCATAAAGTAAGCGTTCTAATTTGCTGTTGAGAAGTTTCCAACGAATGCGATCGTCCACACATCAAGCGGTAATAACTAACCTTGATTTGCTTCCACACTAACGGTGACAAACAGTCGAGTTGGCAAAATGAAGGACTCGGCGACCTTTGCTTTCAAATGACAAAGAGAAAAGAAAAGAGGGGTCATAAATACTGTGGAAATGTTTCGAAGCATGAGATGTGAAGCTTCAGCCTCAGAATCATCACAAAAATGAGAAATTTGTTTGAAATGAATTAATGCTTCAATTTATCTATATTACGCTTCTTTCCAGGTAGTGTCAACATCAAGAACATTTATCGATCGGTGTTGATTATAACACTGGCAGTTATATTCGGTTACTTCAGCGCCGTAGCCATTGTTGTCATCAGTGACGCCTTCCTGCATGTTGATAAATACTACCTGAACCTATTCTCGGGCGTGATTGCGTGCTTTTCCACTTCGATAACGTTCTTCGTTTATTACATTATAAGGTCAGTTTGAGGGACAAGCTTCCTTCGTTCTGGAGACTAAGTGTCTTGCTTCGCCTGTCTCGTGGTGGACGATGTCTTGGGGCATGCTTTGCTCACGCTCAGTTTATTTTATAGAGTCCATTCAAACAACCCTTGGAAAATTCTGAAGTATTGCGATCGCTGTCGTCAAAATTTTTTCAAGCTCAAGATAGAAAGAGTGAAGCAGCTGTTCTGATGCCGAATGTTCTGAACTTTGTACATTTCAGCAGTGAATATCGTGAAGCATTCGACGATTACCTTGGAATTGGTCAACTTAAGAAACTCACGCGCAACCGCATCGGTGCCAATTCTTCGTCTGTGCCGATTACGCTGAATAGCAATTCGAGGAGGGTTGTGCCTTAGAGGGAGAACATCTGGCGCTACCCCGGCTCCTGGTTGATCCTTCCATNGGGAGGGGGGGGGGGGGGGTGGGAACCCCAGGTCACCAAGGAATGCGGGAATTATCAGGGACTGCACCCTCTCGAAAGGATCGTCACACCAAAATGCTGAGATTCGTGCAACGGGATGAGATAGTAGGCCCTTATCGCCTCCTGCCCGTCCGATAACTGAGACATGTCAAAAGGGGACGAACAGATGATAGAACTATTTGACGATTGTACATCTTGAGAAATGACAAAAACTATCTTTACATGTTCAGTTACAATACGATTACGATAAAGATATTATACGATAAATGTGTATTACGAGTAAGGCCTGTATAAAGAGGTTGATGAGGATAGAGAAAAGAGTATGGAAATAGAAAGGTCCGCAAACTTAAGGCTTAAGACGACATACGGTTGGGTGCAGCTGGTCCGCCTTGCTGATGTTATTGAGTCCATCTGATGACATCGATACTGNCCCCGTTATGAAACTCGTCTTGCCACTCTTTCCTCTTTTTTTTCGGCCGTTTGTTTTCCTTTTTCTTGCTGTTTTTAGCGTTTTAGGCTTTACGATTGTCTTAGTGTAGGCCTTACCTACCACTATCTCTGAAATACCGGATACCCTCAAAATTGTCCTGACCTGTGCCTTTAAGGCTTAAGACGACATACGGTTGGGTGCAGCTGGTCCGCCTTGCTGATGTTATTGAGTCCATCTGATGACATCGATACTGATGGTATAGATCTACGACAAACTTCCCTGAGACTAGCGGCACGCAACTGATGACCGAACTTGGCGAGGGCAGCCACTGACGACGACTGACGACGAAAGAATGCAGACTGATTGCCGGGCGCGGGCTCGCTCCATATCTTTCCCGCGCTTCTAGCACATTCCACAATTGCGCGCTGCACTCCTCATTAGAGTTCGACTTCTTCCCAATGCGCGACGGGCATCAAGATCGCACATGAGTCGCGATAACATCACGTTTGCTGATGGAATATGACACGAGAATACCTTTCGTTGGGAATCGTATAACGTTTCTCTGAGAATTTTTCTTGCGATGTCATTGATCTTGTAGCCTTAGATTCATGCATGACATCACTACAAATGTATTTCCGTCTTCCCCTTCTTCTTGATTGAGTACCTCCGCCTAGGGAAAAAATAGGAAGGTAATAGTAACTCTTCCAATTTGTTCAACATCTGTTTATGGATAAAATAATTTGTAGGCGAGGTTGAGCACACACGTAATCTGATGGATTCTGAGAACAACTTTTTCGTGTCAAATTACTGCATTTTATTTTTTCAACCTTTGTTTTTTCGTCTTCGATAGGACACGATGACAGAACAGCAAATAATTGTCACAAACTTGAGATAACAGCAATCTCAAAAAGCGCTCGGGAAGATTACAAGGCTGTGCGTAAAAAAAGCTATGGGAGGTCTTTGCGGTGGTCGCTGATTTTCCCCTGGAATCATGCGAGTTACTCCGTCGACTTAATCGTGAGGGATCACTTCTCGTTGGTGAATGAGTACGTCGCTTCATGATGTAGAGAAAAGCTTGGGGTTCACCGAAACCAGGCATAGTGGGCGATAAATACCAACATCGTCGTTAACACAGCAATATAGTATAGCCAGTTTTCCACCAAATGGGCACTTTGCATTCCGACAGGTACCGTGTGCAGAGCCTAGCCAGAGTTTTGACAATGATTGACGAGGGATCCTCAAAAGTTCTGGTCTAATTCTATAGGAACCGGGCGCCGCACAATTCCTCATCGACGTGATGGCATTTCGAAATTCGGAAGGAAGAACTGAGGGGACGACATATCCTGGTCATAGTCTTGCCTAGATGATAGGTAGAAGTAGCTGGCGAAGAGATCGGAGTAGAGTTCCAATACGACCTTCTCTATTGTCCTTTGAGATGCAATAAGTGTTCCATCAGGACGACCAAGGAAAGTCGGCTTCGTCTTATGATTTAAGAAACTCCGAGGCTTTGCGATAGCTGTTCTCAGCCTTGGTGGCTTCAGCTCAAACTGCTGCCTTTCTCTTTTTCGGATACTTCTTTGTCGCTTCCCCGCATAGATTCGCAAGTTCGAACGTTAGCTGTTTAATGCCTGCAGCTCGCACGTTTCAACGGTGCCGTATCAGCTCGAGAGACTTCGAAGAAATGCTATTCCGGCATCTTCTAGAGTAATGGCAAGTGAGGCAGGCGGGTTATTGGAATGTTGTTCATCTCGCACTAATAGATNCATAATCTAGGTGTCATGAATTGCAATCCTCCATACACGGCAGCGCTGTGCAACATCTAGCTTTGTTTTTCTTCCTTTTCTCACCTACTCCTTTCACGAACCGGAACAAGTGCACTTTATAATGTTGTATTCTCAAACCTTGGCCTACAATACCGGCACCCTCGCTTCGTCGGTGACTTTTTAGAATATGTTTGAGCCTCATTGCGAACTACAACAGATACGATATTAAAGTCAAGGCAGTTCGCGATAATTTTGATGTACCCCTTTCAAGTCAAAAGCTGAAGTATTGATTGGGAAAAGTGCATCGGTGGAAGAAAGCGGGAAAAGTTGCCGATATAAGGTATCTTGAATGTAGTGAAAATAGGGTTCGTGCGAGATTACCAAGACGGAAATGGCATGGAGGGGACAATGTGGCTTTTAAGTGGTAGAGGCTATAGCATTAATCCAAACGATCCGTTACTGTTTTTTAGTTCTTTTATTAGATGACGGCTAGCCTTTTATTGGGGAGGGTGAGGAAACTTAAAGCTCTTAATTACGGAGAAGTTTGTTCACATTCCATCAACAAATGCAATTCGGCCAACAAAGTGCAGCGTGTAAGCAATGGGTAAAGCATAAGTCAAATCTTACACAGACAGACAAGCAGCATATAGCTCGCTCCATTCTATTTTAATGGAATATTCGTAGCATTATCTCAGATTTAGATCAGTGATGATTTTCGAGCAATATTGTGGTCGTTTCACACCATCTTCTTCGTTTCTCTGAGAGGTTCCAGGTTTTCACTCATTGTAAGGAAGAGGTAAGCCGAAGAATTGTTACGAGAGGATCTGTTGGATTATTAAACTAGCTTTGAATCGATTCATACAAGCAGACCTTGACAAGCAAGAAACCAATGAGTCCAGGCTTACTTTTTACTTTCATTCCACCCAATCTAGAGTTGGATCGGAAGTGCTCGACAATCTGTAGTCAGCCTGACTATGAAGGCATACAGTTAAGATTTAGGTGCTCCTTCCCAGCTCCTTAAAATAGATCCACATAGTCAGTGGAGTTACCTTTTGCCTTCAAATCTAATTGCTCTCATTCACTTCCTAAAACTTATTCCTTTTTTTTCACACTGGTGCAAATAGGTAGTGAAAAGCTGGAACTAGTGGGTTCGCTTATCCTGACTGCTCCTATGGCCGTCTCCTGTATCAATCAGCTCTGTAGAGTAAAATCGAGAACAACTGCGAAGCAACACTCTAGAGAAAGTAAAATTATTGATAAATTCACTCACTCCTATATCCTACATTCGTAACATACACGAGGATTTCAAATAAAAACCANTAGGTAGTGAAAAGCTGGAACTAGTGGGTTCGCTTATCCTGACTGCTCCTATGGCCGTCTCCTGTATCAATCAGCTCTGTAGAGTAAAATCGAGAACAACTGCGAAGCAACACTCTAGATTGTCATCAACACTCTAGTAAAATTATTGATAAATTCACTCACTCCTATATCCTACATTCGTAACATACACGAGGATTTCAAATAAAAACCATGTCGGCCCATTGTTTATTTGTTGAGTAATATGCTTTCCCACGCAGTAGTACACACTACGTAAATATGGTAGTGAATTTTTTGTCTCCAGTTGTTCACAATCCCTTTCGCTATCTCGATGACCTTATGAATGGTGCAGAGCCATTGTTTGAATGACAGCCTGAAATGAAAGGCAGCCTTAAATAATTTGATGCCGACTAGGCAAGAAGGGCCTTCATGTTATACTTTGTTAGGCACTATTCCAAGTAATTCGTTCTTGTTGTTATTTATTCAGTATAAGGTACGCCACGGTGAAAAACCAGGAAACGAAGCTGGTTACAAAATTTGAAAGCAAAAAGGCAAAAAAAACGCACAATAGGAAAGGCCATACCCTCAAGTGTATACTATATACACCCTTGACACCTCAGAAGTCCCGTCTGCCTAACAAAGCAAGGAAGTGTAACTTCCTCAGTTTTTTCTCGAACGATTCTTATTTGGCAATATCTGCAAGTTTGCTGGCTTCAATTAAAGCCATCTCGCCCCACGGAAAAAATGAGTGAAATATTCTGTTCGGTTTTGGGCATTGCAGAGATAATGAAGTGACACGACCTCTGCACTTTCTGATTACCCAGCACTTACTCGGCCGTAGCTTAGATTCGCCTTAAAAGTTTCAAAAACAGAATACTGTATCATTACATGCTCTTCGGTACAATAAAGTTTCAGGGATAAAGAGAAACAGACGATCACTACTGTATGGTAACCAGCGTGGGTATGTTGGGTCGGGATAGCTTCGATACATTGTTCTTGTGAACGTTTATTGAACTTTTATGCTAGCTATGCTTCTGGTACAGTTTTAGAGACAATTGTACACAGAATCAGATTTACTACCTATTAGACAACGTGAATACGACAGGAAATATTATGCACTATTGTATATGT
>UZAF01016256.1:46748-70609 GCA_900617895.1 Haemonchus placei | reverse complement strand
TTGTTCATTTCTTGCTATTAAACTATGACCGTTATGCAGTAAGCTTTGTGACACAATGAAGTACCACGACTCCTTTTTGTTTTGTGAAATATCATTTGTGACCAAACTCATCTGACCACTAATGAGTTGGGATTCCCAATTAATGAAAAATCCGTGGGGAAAATGTTCCATTGATAACGACATCTGTGATAGGCGTTATTATCCATTTCTGGGTACCATTCAAGACATTGGTTGTCAATGACTTAAGCCATCACTCGAGATGAGGAGCAATGAATCGAGACTTCTAATTGGTATATTATCAATTATAATACAGAAAAAATCGCTGCCAGTTCGGAGCTAATATTGAGGGTATAGAGCTTTCAAAGGAAAAGGAGAATCCGAAGTGTCAGTTAGTGTCAGTCAGTTATTTCTCACAGGAAGGACGAGCGCCCGGCGAAGCAGGGCGACACCATAAGAAGGAGGGAAGCCCGGCGTTAGCCATAAGTATAGGCGGCTGGATGAGAAGGAAAGTGCGAGGAGGTAGAGGAACTCGGAGGGAGAGAGCGGAACTTGTGTGAAGAGAGCGCGATTTGAGCAACAATATGAATTTAAGGCGCAATCAGTGGAGAACTGTGACGGAGTGCTGTGTCTTTGAATGCAATTCAATGATTCCTGTTCTACTTTAGCAGAGCGTGAGAGTATGAAAGGAGTGCAGGCGGTGGGCTAATTTTAATACAAAGAAAAGGAGAGCCCGGATTCCTGCAGGCGACCTGACCATTGAAAAGGATACAAGATGAAGTTTCCGGAGTCAATAGATTCCATCTACGGAATGCGATTCATTTCCATTCAGAATAGTGGTGGTGTATATAATGCGTATGTGGCTTATACAATGACTTACGGTGGATATCCAATATTCAAGTCAGTGTTTCAATTCCCTAGTGCGAGTCTGGTATCAACAAAGAGACCCTACTCATACTATAAATGGTGTAATCTGCCGTTTCCAAATTTTGATCAAAGGTGGCACTGCACACTTTGAGCAGTGATTGATATTTCGATTTGCTTTCAGACCAATGGTGGCAAACAGTCGGAGCAACGAAATGAAATATTTGACGACTTTCGAGCTCTGAATTCCGGAATAAATAGAAAAGAGGAATTGTAATATTTCCGGGCAGTTCCTGATGTGCCACAATTACTTTGAGACATGATCTCTGAAGCATCACAAGTTTGTAAAGCATTGCGTGTGAAACAGAAGTCGGGAACGTTTTAAGACCACCGTATTCACATAGCAAAGTCACAAAAAAGAGAACTTAGTCTGATGGATTCAATGCTTCTATCTCCGATCTTTACGCTTCTTTTCAGGTACTATCAACGTGAAAAACATCTATCGATCCGTGTTAATTATAACTCTGGCAGTTATATTCGGTTACTTCGCTGCAGCAGCTGCTGTTGTCATCGGTGGTGGTCTGAATGTCGAAAGATTCTACCTAAACCTATTCGCGGGTTTGATTGCCTGCTTCTCCATTTCGATAACGTTCTTCGTTTATTACACCATAAGGCAAGTTCGAGGCCCAAGTTTCCGTTTTTCTGGCGCTGAGTCTTTTGCACAGCCTGTGTCTTTTAGGCGATGGCTAGGGGTGAACATTCTTCAAACCATGGGCTCACACTATTATCACTTCCACGTACGGCTTTCTATGAAACTCGGCATGACTGTTTTGTTACTGAGTTGTTTTCTTTGACTCTTCACGAGGTTCGTGTACAAGCTTCATTAGGCTGACATTTCGGTGGAGTCGTCTTCTTAAGAGCCTAGGAAGATCATAACAATTTATGACTATCCAACCAAGCGTCTCCACCGCCATACTGAAGTTCGAGACCCCAGGGCACGCAGGTGATCAAAGGGAGAACCACTCACCGTAGCTTCGTGGACTCTTCGAACCAACCAAGAAGTGGAGACATTTGGTCGGATAGTCATAAACTGTTATGATCTCTCTAGGCTCTGAAGGCGACTCCGCCCAAGCGTTAGCATAATAAAGCTTGTATACAAACCTCGTGCAGAGTTAAAGAAAACAACTTAGTCACACTACTATGTTCATTTGTTTTCGAAATCCAATGAAGCAACTCTTGGAAAAATATGATGTATTCTGGACTCTGTCGTAGAACTTCCCTGAAACATTACAAGAGATAGTATAGCAGCTGTTCTATTGATGAATGTTCGGGAATTGCACATTTCAGCAGTGAATATCGTGAAGCGTTCGACGATTTTCTTGGAATTCGTCAACTTAAAAAAATGGTGTCTCGCAACCGCATTGATGCCAATTCTTCATCTGTAGCGATCTCACTCGCAAGCAGTTCGAGGAGGGGAGTGCGTTGAAGAGAGAACAACTTCTTCGCTGATGGAGGCAGTAATAAATATTGTTGAATAGTTTGGTAACGTGATTTAAAACAACACTGATAGTTTAAAGCACAGCAAAAGAAGCCATTTTGTCAGAAATCGACAAACTTCCGTCTGGTAACTTCCTTTATGATGCTATCGAATGAAGTTGTAATGGCCTCCCGTATGATCCCGTTCCAGATGTATTTTCATTTCTTTCAACTCCCTGATCAAGCATCGTTTCCTAGAGAGAAATGAATAGATAAATACTACTGATTTTCCTTCTAGTTCATAACTAGGTTCTATTTATGAACAATCATAATTTAAAGCCCAGGTTGAAGACATGGGTTCCACAACTCCTTGCCAAATTATTAAATTTAACATATTTCTTCGACAGACTTACCCAAGGGTACGCCGGCATGTTCGCATCACACAGTGGAGCCATTATGCTCAAGAACCGCCTTTAAAGAAGATGCGTTCAAAGGAGCTACGGAAACTCTTTCCAGTGAGCACACCGATTTTACCTCGTAAACACGTACGAAATGTCGAAAGGTTACTTCTCGTTGCTAGGTGAGTCCATCGCTTCAGTGTGTAGTAATATGCAAGAAAAATAAAACGTATTTCGAAAGTACTCACGCTTTCTTAGGTCGGAAGAATATTAACTATTCATGTTAATAAGAAAGAAACCGTTTCAATCGGAGTCGGTCAAAATTTTAAGGAGCCAAAAAATGGCAGTTTTTGGCCTCACGATAAGTGCCCTCTCTGTTTTGATGTGAAATGAGGCTCAAGCATACCCTGAGAAAATTTTAAGAGAGAGACGGCTTTGCAGCACAGAGGAACAGATCACAGTTGGGTGAGCAACGCGACAGATCGAAGAGAACCATCCCCGTTCACAAAAGGAATAGATAAGAAGAAGAAGGATGGAAAATAGAGTAAAACCTTCCACCAAAATACCATAAAAGATGAGATGCAAAGATGAAGTCTACTCTCATCTCAACAATTATGCTCAGGATCAGAAAAAATCCTGCGCTGCAATCGGATGCAAAGCATGTAAATTTCTGCCATTGTGAATGAAACTAGACTAATCAATTGTTTATAGGTTACAAAAGATATCATTTTCATAGTGAACTTCAGCTTGAAAGGTCACTGATTTCGCTTCTTCCGTAACCCATTTTAATAGATACTCGATATCATTTTGGCTTAAGGCCTGATATTTAAATCTCCTCGTCATGGAATGGACACAGAAAAGAAATATTCATAAAACCATTAAATCACGATGAAAAAGGTAAAGTAGTGGAAATACGAACATGTTAAAGAAATCAAATACAGGTACTAAAATTCTAATTCTATGTCGCATGAATCTTTTGAAATTAATTTTATAAGATTTCAATAAAACCTGCTGCCAAGATGGTAAATAAATTCTTATCAACTTACGTTTTGGCGTTATCGCCTTCTTCAGAGCTGGAAACCTAAAGGTACGCCATCCATCCCTCATTCAACAATTTAACTTTGAAACCGGTTCCCTAGACCTAATGTTTCCAAATGGGCATGATAACCCTTAAAACATTTAACCCACCTCCTTTAACCCAAACTTCCCCCTTTGTACAGTTGAAATTGAATATGAAAATCTAAGGTTTGTGCTCCACGAAGGTAAGGTATCCTTAGTCAGGTCACACAGTCACAAGCTTACCAGCCTTTCATGATTCATTTTCGCCCTGCACGTTGTCATGATAAATAGCGGATCCGTACAGTTCTTTAAGTGCATGGTCAATCTGATTCATGGTATTTAGGGAGCATGGAGGGCTTCTCGACCAGCTCGATTTCCTCAATTCCCGATCCCTGCCAACTCAATCTTCTACGGATAATACGGCTTCATTCATGTGCGAGCACAGTAGCGGACTACTCGTTTCTGTAATTCGCGATCGCCATCCAAGGTTGACTAAAAGTCCGACAAAGAAGGCGTGGGGAGTCGTTTGGCTGCAATCGCAGTTGTTTTACGTGATCGACAAACATATTTCCGATCTTGCACCAGGCCTTCCCTTGATCGCAGAAATCCTACAGGGGCTCGCTAAACTGTTCTTCCTATGCATCCGGCCATCGTTTCTTCTCGTGATGCGACCGAACCATCAAAATTTGGGCAGGGGAAGGGGACGTTCTGCGCACATAAGAGCTGCGGGGTCCGCTTGATATTAAATGGGCCGCTTAGACCTCGAAAGGCATTTTTCGAATGCTCTCGAAGCCCTCCAGATGAATGCACTGGTCCACCCATGCCGAATCAGCCAAATGGTGAGTGACCTATTTCAGAGGTCTAAAGGCTGCCCATCCTGCTTTCTACCAACTTACCAGTTCCTCAATTTTGTCGTTGTCAATGATCACGGAACACCCGAGATAAACGTAAACGAAGTCTCCTTTACAAGTGTATCACCTATCTTAATTTGACCCTCGTCAGTCCAAGAAAGCGAAAGCACTGAAAACTCTGCTTAATATGCGTAGCCTAGGTGATGAAGTTTACCCCTGAGAAAAATGCAGAGATTAATTGAGAGTTGAGTTCAGATATTATCTAATTAACATAGTCAGCTCAGCTTCTTACTACTTTTCACTTCCTTTCGAAAAAAACACGATAGAATCCAGATTCTACCTATTCTCACACCATTTCAGTCCCATTCCCCTTTTGGTGGTGAGACAAGAGAATTACGCATAAGCTGAGCCCACTCGAATTCAGTGAACTTGTCTCTTTTCTGGTTTATCAGAAATAATAAAAACCTTTTTAAGGTAGACCCGCTCACTGCTTCGAACTCCTGTACAGCAAAGCATTCGGAACAAACACGTATTCGGTCTGAAGGATCCAACTGTTCGTTCTAAGCGATTAACGATCTGTAATGCATATCTAGTTATAGGAGATTCAATCAGGAACTAAAATATATCACACTTTTTTCTTAGAAAATCGGCTGTTTACATTTGTAACACTTAACAAAAATATTATTGAGGCATCTGTTTGACCAAGTCAAAAACATCTGTTCAAAGCTGATAGCGTTTTTCATTCGCGTCAAAATGCTATCAAAAACAATACCCGTAGTCAAGTTGTTCATGGCAAAGTGTCGAACCACTCCGAGTCTAATCTCTTTCTAATTATTACATTTCAGCGTTTTCCAAAACGGACACTTTTTTTTGGTATTTCTATTTTCCAATTGAATGCTTGGTTGGGATGGAGGTCAACTAATTCTAAGTCCTTACCTAAAAGGTCAAGGGAGCTCTGCTTTGGGCTTCCTTTAGGCTTTTTTCCGGGCTTAGGCTGATATCAGGAGCACTTCTTATCCGCTCATAGTACGTGACCGTGAGTTATTTCCGAGATTTTTTGAGAGATTTAATTTTTTCAGATCTATTCCTTTTCTGAATGGAGAACACTAAGTCAACTCTATATTTTGAAAGACCTTATCTTTTTACTGTCAACTCTAATCCAGAAGCCGTAACAATTGGAATCATTTACTCCAGCCTGGCATTCGCTATGATTCCTTTTTATTGCATATTCAACTGGGTGAGATTTAGTTACACCTTTATCTTTGCTTAATATCAGCATCTTGTTGACCAGGTCACATTTGTTGGTGAAATATCAAATAACTTCCTCAATGAAAAGCTTTTCTGTTCTCCCATTCAATTCATAACAAAAGGCAAGCGGTTATCTAAGTGGCAGATCCCACAAGACAGTTGACAGTAACGAACCCTTTGGGTTACGGCAACAGAATCTCCCACTCAAACGTCACCGTGTTGAATTTCGTGAGTTCTGGGGGAAAACCAAAATTTATTAGCGTCCGATACCGAATACTTCAGCTACCCGAAAATTTTTTGCTAATTCCTTTCAAGCTTCATCGAACAGATTTAGACGTAGAGACCCTTTTTCTTACAAGACTTTTCCTTAATAAATAAATATTTCCTTAACTGTTACCACTTGACCCAAAGGCACATTGCACGGCATGTTCTGCGCAATACCAGTGGAGCCGCCTCTTTTCTCTTTCTACTCCTCAATATTTGTAGAAAATCCATTGTTCTGTCATACCGCACCTTGCGTCAAGTTTTTATTGTGAGCTACGACTTCCAATCCGAGCTTTCTTTGTCAAGTCGATGTTAGAACCTAGCTTATGATACCAAAAATGTGAACATGGTCTCGAGTTCACGATTCAGCTAGCTCTATAGCAAAGAGTGCATCGCTTTCCTAGCTCTTCTCTTTCCTTTCCTTGACAGCTTCTGACGTTGTGCAACGGAGGAACAGGGAGTATGGAAATGTGAGAAGCAGTAAAATAAAGAAGAGCGAGGTGTCATCCCAAATAACTGTTTACAATGGTACAGTACTATGGTGCAGAACAGGTTGAAAGGAACTCCTTCTGGCTTGATGTAGCTTTTAAATTGATACATATGTTTCCCAATTTTGATCTTGGATTTGCTATTCAAAGCCAAGCCGTTCCGCATGCGAAAAACAACGAGCCCTTCTAGGAAGCCAACCCGTGGTGTTCCTAGAAGCGAGATTTCGTAAAGTATCTTAGCAGAAATATGCAACGAACCCTTTATGATCTATTCAATGCAAATTACAATTCTGACACATCTTATACTCCCAGGTGATCTTATAAAAGTTTTCGTCTCAGAAGATTGCCCCTCGCAGCATAGATAGGGAATGACAGTCATGTTTGGATTACCAGCAGAATTTCGAGCTACTTCGAGCCCTGTAGAGCTCTGCTGAAATATCCGGAGACCAGCTCACTAGCTTGGCTACACCAAAAAACTAAGCGGGTTAGAAAACATTGTCAAACACGACAAAAGGATCATTTCTATGTTTGATGCTTGAGCTTCCTAATAGGTTTTGTTCTTTGCCAACTACAAGAAAAGGAAATCGCTTACACTCGCTCCTAACTGGATCTTTAAGAAACTCCTCTTTACGATTTACTTTGACGAAATTTACATCCTACTAACATAATCGGCTACGTATGTCTGTTGGTGTGTTTCTGTGTGTGTTTTTGTATGTGTTTGCCTGACCGGAAATTCATAACTCCTGTCCCACTGGACCTAGGGCAATCCAATTTGAAAGAGAGATCGGGGGCAGGATGTGAACACTGATGGCAGGTGATAGGAAGTGACAACTATCGATAGAAACTGATAAGGAGCCTTAAAAGCAAAAGCCTCAGGATCCGAACTACCTTCGTATTAGCGGTGAAGCCTTGGCACTTTGATAGGTGGTGTGGGATGTGAAGATACCGTTAGGGATTGATGACAGGGATGATAACAACTGATAGTGGCTGATAACGAGTCATAGAAGGCGAGAGCAACTGAGTCTGAAATGCACTTTCTGTTAATAATGGAATCTTGGAATTTTCCTAGGTTATGTAAGATGTGACGGATCGTAGGTACTCGGTGACGGGATCGAGAACGTTTGGTGCCAGACCAGGAGCTGATAAAACTGATAAGGGCTGATGAAAATCCTCGAAAGCGTAGAAGCACTATAACAATGGCGTTAATAGTGGAGCCTTGACAGTTTGGCGTGTGATGTGGAGTATGGCGGGGTCGTAGACGACCGATGATAGGAACTGATGACAGCTGATAGCGACTGATCACAGCACTTACCGACTGAATTTAACTCCTGCGGCATTTACGATGTATTCATGATTACGACTATTATGTAGATTACGACCGCTACACAGCAAGGTTTGTAGCTGTGGGAAGATCAGGGTTACTTAGTGTTTCGATATCATTTACGACAAAGCTTATTCTTGATGTCACCTCAATTCTTTGGTTGCCTATCAGTTAAACCTTTAATGGTTCATAATTCTCAAGATGAAGAGCAATCGATTGACACTTTTAATCGTAGGCGTAGGCGTAGGCACGTGGTGCACGCATTGGCGTGCGTAGCCCAACTGGTGAAATGATAATAATATGATGTAACACTGATATGATATGAGAATAATATTAGGGTGTTCCAAAAGTTTTGAGAAAGTTTTGGCCATGAGTTTCGCAACCATGTTGCGCAAGAAAGCGCCGAAGCAGACCCACGGAGAAAAGGGCAGGAGAAGGGCACTCTTGGTAGATCGTCAAAACAAAATAACATTATTGCACTTCATCTTTGGAAAAGAGTTATCATCATTTGAACTATGTCCAACCGACACGACTACCGAAACCTTCTGCTTTACCATTACGAAACTGATCACTTCGACACTCAGGCTCGGAATGAGATATGGTGACTAAATGGCAGCAGTGACATTTTCTTGTCACCTACCATAAATGGCGCGACCGCTTCCTCTCAGAAGAGATTTGCTTCGACGAAGTTTGTCTAAGCGAACGTCCACTGTCCTCAAATACCGTCACTGTTCTGGCCTCCCGTCAGAGCGATCCAACTCAAAGTCACAGGATATGGAATAGACGGTGCCTACTCCCTATCCCAACATTCATGATGTTCGACGCAAAAGTCGCTTTTAAAGCAGGACTCTTTTGAAGTAACGCCCATTCCTTGGCTGAGCAGCAGCACGAGTGCGAGTCAGTGTGTACCAGAAGCTTCTCGACTGTAAGCAAACGACGACTTCATCCGACTTAATTATTGCTCACAATAAAAAATTGGTATCATATGAAAATCCACACAGGAAGTCTCAATGCCTACCAGTGAACGTAAGGCCACAGCTCGCTACAAAGCGAGGAGATACGCCAAGAAGGGCATGAGCTCATTCTTCCTCTGCTCAACCGGGTGTTTTCTAGGAGATCCCCTACCAGGGTGTACAGTAAACGCAGGAGTATTCTGTTACCGGCTGAGAGAGATGGCGGTTCGAGCTCAGATTTCTCACCGGTTACAGTAAAATTTTCCATTGTGATGGGTAATGATGGACCACCCCAGGCGAGAAAGTCGATGAATGAGCTGGAAAGACCTGGCATTACCTGACTACCCCGCTCCCCACATATTCACCTGACCTCATCCCACATGACTACCATACTTTCAGAAGCCCACAGACCTGCTCTACAGGAAAAAAATTCACCAACTGTCGAGAGGTCAAGTGGGTGAGATGATTGAATTGCGTCGTGCCTCTCTTCGAACTGGGGGAATGGCGGCAATGCCTTGTTCGGTTGATGGAGAGACATTGTGGCTAAGAAGGGCCACTGTCCTGAACACTGATCTAAGTTTGCTGCTGCAGTTATTTTGTGTTGAAAAAAGCAGCCGAATTTTCTCAAAACTTTTGGGACACCCTAATATATGTACAGGATGAGGAAAAATCGTGGAAACGAATCTTGGCCGCATTACTCCCCATCACTACATAGGAAGCTTCCGTTTATTGACTTTCTGTTTTTATTTGTTTTGTTTGTTTTTATTCCGTTTTTATCTGACTGACTGTGAACTCGACCTCTAATTACCACAAATTCTGATTCGCCCGTTAACAATGAACCGTCCTTCTGCTATAACTCTACCGTCGGTTGACGTCATCGAAAATTCCGAACGATCAACATCTCTGGAGTGTTTGAATGTGTAACGAATTGCTGTTTCAAAGACTATTACAAGATTCACGGGACTGGCAAAAGTTTCTGCTTGAACCAAGCATTTTCGAGGCAATTATTTTCTTTACATGAATTTGAATCATACAATAATCATTGAGGTGATCGATTCTAATGAGTAATTAAGGTGATGTGGACGGACCCAGAAATCAAAAACATGTCGATGTATCGGTTAATGAATCACATTAACTTCATTGACTTCCTTCAACTACTATGCCATTTCGTTAGTGGATTTTTCGCAATTTATCCTGAAATTATTCAACGCTCTCGCTTCTTCTCAAGTGTAAGTATCAGTCTTGTTACTATGTATGACTTCATGAATTATTCGATAACATAATTTCCCCTTACTGGATTGTTCTTTACACCTGTATTCCTCATTGAATGTTAGTTTCCATGGCAGTTTAATTGGCAACTAAAAATAGAATCAAGTTTGTTAATGTACACAAAGAGTCTTATGAAAGAAATTCTGACTGCCGTAGAAGGGTTTGATACCAACGACAAGAGCTTTCCATATGTAGCCCAGCCTATTTAGCTCGGAGCCTACCGTGTAGAGTAAACTGTTGACTCTTTCTGCGCAACATACTATATTGAAGGGGATCTGTAGCCGACATAACCGAGCACCGAACGGAAGTCGCTTATAAGCGTGTTCTTGGCTAATCTTCGCTGCTGTGCACTTTTGGCCCACCCCCATAAGTTTAACCANCAGGAGCCGACTTCAGAGACGAATGAATAAGCGAAATTACAGCGCTCCACATGAATTCGATTTATCCGAATGAATTCGAATTGTACGATTAGAATTGATTCGAATTTCGTGCCATTCGTCATCGGGACACATAACCATCAAATCTACTACTTTGTAAATGTAGAAAAACCGAACATTCCGTCTGTACGATTCGGTGTGGTTCCAATGACGCCTGTTCAGGACCAATAGCAACTTCCAAGCAAACAGTCGAGATTGCAATTTATTGGTGGTCACAGAGTTCATTTCAGTTTATTGGATCAACTGTGAACAGTCTGTGGCAAGCGATGTTTCCATATCTTTTCGTGCTATCTATCAGCCGCATCCTTATAATCAAAAAGAGAATGGATCCAAACAAACTATCTTTACCTATGCTAGTAAGTGATTATATTACAAATTTCACCTATCTTCTATCCTGGCAGTGGCTTTTTTCTCCTCCTCCTATGAAGTTTCACCCCTTTACTTTCACATTACCATCACGGACAACACAGATTTCTTTCGGACTGTCGCAGAAAGGGCGAAGAAGAATGAGACATACTGGGTGAAGTGGGAATTCATTATAGCAGAAAATTTTCAATGAGGTGCCCCAACTGTTTGATTGCCCCAACGTTTTTCACAAAACAGTTTCATGCTCTGATTGATAGTCCTTGCTATTATTTCGCCTGTAGAGTCCAACTACGGGCTTTTATGGAATTGAGATGACCTTTGATCTGATATTCACTGATTGTTCTGTTCCGTTTCAGGTTCTGAGAAAGACAATACCTCAGAAAAAAAACTGGCAAAACCTAGCTAATAGAGCTTTAATAACAACTTTGTTAAGAATAAACTACATCGAATTTGCCCACAGACTTTTGTCAGGTGAATATTCAGGTACCAACATGAACAACAACCAGACAAGTCATACAAACAACTTTCGTGACAAACAGCTAGACAGAGAAACTTTTAATGGATTTCAATCACCAAACTTTATAGAAGGGGTTAATGCTTCTACCACAGTGGCATCATCTTGTTGCCAAATATAGAGGCTTTCAAAACTTCGTATATGGGTTAAGTTGGACCGCAAAAGATCCCCCAGATAGTAATCACTATAAGGAGAATCGTCATAAAAATCGACAATTTATTTTCTTAACAAGAGACATCGCATTGTAACGTTCTATCAAAAAAAGGTTTGTGACCCAAGCAGATAGCATACGAAAATGAGAGATTTAATGGAATTAACCATGGAATTTCTACCAGCGCTATTAATCTTGCTCCGGTATTATGCACACCACGATTCTGCCGATATGATGCGCTGTTTTATGTCCAATTACATTTACGATTTTTAGGTCATTTTGATTGTTGGGTGGCTATTCACAATTACTGTATGGTTATGGTCTTGGTTTGGTATGGCCTTCGTATTTGGCAGAGTTGGATGGGAGTACGATTTCTCGATGTGGAGCTCTCCTTATTTGAAGGTAAAACAAAACTTTGGCCTAGACAAAAGTCGAAATGAATTTTCTGATTTTCATATCTTTTTGATGCTACATTTGTTTTACATAGCCTGTAAGATAAGATCCCATCAGAATTCTTTTCACATGCCGTGTATTGCATGGGTATCGATTAGATTCAAACTTGGCTGCAAGATCGAGAAAAACTGGCAAAATAGGAAAGTCCTAGCACTTCTCATAAGTTGTAATTCGGTCATTGACATTGACAAACTGATTTTGATACGCTCATACTCGCGATGGAAGTAGCGTAGTAGAAGTGGAAGTCGAAACATTTCGAAATTTTGGGAAGCAATCTGATTAGTAGGACTCCATTAGTGGGCTATAAAGTGACTATGAATCATCATATGTACCATAGACTTCCCATTCTCGAGCACGAGTGATGTATAAAGCTATGTATCCAGATCTTCTTCTTTTTCTCATTAAACGTTTGTCCGACTGGAGCGTAGTTCGCTATTCAGACCCGCTAACGCCATTTTAAGTGATTAAATGTTTCGGTGGTATAGAGGCCAACTATTCCAGGGATTTCGTACAATGTGTCATGAAAATGCTGCTTTGCACATTCCTCGAAGGGCACATCAAAACTGGCGTTCGAGGACGCAATTTTTGAGCCGTTTTTGAGCTCGTTCAAGATTCACAACCTTCAAATGGAACAAAGTCAATCGTTGGAAATTACGTTCCGTGTCATTTACGAAACCCTAATGATAAATTATTTAATAATTTTAATGGCTTTTCTTGTTTCATAAACTCGTAGGAAACCGCGTTTTCCCCGTTATCTGTTCTAATATACATACAGTAGCGCATAAAACATCTCGGCCAAGCGCTTTTTTAGCTGTAACTTTTTTCTCAGTTGCATAAGCATATTTCACACTATCCAACACTATTTGACTGCAAAGCAGCAATGTCCACGTAACTAAGGGAAAGGCGTTTATAGACTATGCCGAAAGCAAGTTTGTGACGTCTGCAATTATTCGCACCTTATGTGCGTTTTTCTCATCTATTGTGTTTGGCATTAGCGCTCGTACACTTTGGACATAGCAAAAAGGAAAGAAATCCCAGAAGGTCCATCATCTGTATTTCCAATTGATTTTAATTTCAAGCTCTTTGGGATATTTGGGACATGATCAGATTGAGGGTCAATAGTGGTAAATATTCAAATTACACTCATGCTACACATATTGAAATTTCGCATGGTTAGATCCAGCAGGAAAGGAGTTACGATCGAAAGTAGCATTTGGCCGAATACATACTTTTGAGCGCTACTGTAAGTCCATATTTGAAAGTGTCGAAGCCATACTGATGATTCACGCACAGTTGTGAAGATATTCAAGATTTGCACTGTTCCTTTTTTAGTTCATTGAACTCGGATGGTGCGTGCCAACAATTTTGTCTTCCTACCTCATTTACCTGGGAATAATTGTTCATTTTGTGTTGGTAAGTCTCAACCATATTATTAGTCTATAAGTTTTGAATATTCTCATAGATGCCTGGTCTAAGTCTCTATTGAACGACTAATTAGATGAGCATTTGCTTTTGAAGGAATGCTTTCATCAAGATCCTTCTTGCCCGAATGGCGCTGATGTATACGTACATCTCCCTCTCCTTTCTACCAGCTCACTGGCTTGAATATTACTTTGTGATTTCAGAGTTTCCTCATTTTTTCTGAATAATAATATGCACGATCCACCCCACTCATGTTTCTAAACAATCTTCCAAATATTGTAGTAAATGTTGCGGTATATGATCAACTCTGATATTTCAGAGCAAAAGACATGTGAGCTCAGGACGATCGCATCGACGTGAGATTCTCATATTTTGTCAGGCAACATTTCTTAATGGTTGGATGCTTGGGTTGATGACAAGCTGGCATGGTTCAGGTGCAATTTTAATCTCTTACTCTCAAAACAGGGGAAACGTTCTTAACTGGAGAAGATTCTACGCCTTTAACAGGGATATGATGGGCAGCTCTGATCGTACTTTGTGACCGAGATGAACTACTAAATCAGAGAGAATAATTAGATTACCATATCTTATATAAGTACTAATTTTCAGCATTGTTTGGATTTACGAAAGATTATCATCAATGTGTCATCAATTGCATATGGATTTTGTTCTCCTACCTGAATCCAATACTTCTCATAGTGCTGAATAAGTAAACCATTTTTCTTCGTGACTACATGCAGCATAATTCCTATGCGCCTTTCCAACATTATTATTGAACATATTTTCTTTTCCAGAACGGTTAGGCGGAAATTTCTTCAATTCGTCACTTTCAGAAAGATGACTTCTCCGTCGCCTACGCAAACGGTTATTACTGGTGAATTTATTCGTCTTATGAGCTTCTTTCCTGTTTTATGGCTCTTATAGGTCTGAGGGCAATGCATAATCTGACGGAGGGATCACTTTGGGGGAGGCATCCATATAGGTAAAATTACATCACCCACGAATTGCGGCGCATGAAAGACGCCAGCACTCTGGTGTAGCCTAACGTTACGTTCGCCATGGGCAGTTTGACATTGTCGTGGTGGGGGACTATTTCGGCCAGCTTTCCACGTGTCTGTTTAATATGAGCCTGGAACCCTCAAGGTTAACGAACTCAATCCTGGGAGCTCGAGACTAGAGTTTCTCAACCGGATTCACTGGTTGTCTCCTCCTCGTTCCGTATCCTGTATCACGATTCTGAACCATGCCAATTTTCATCAGCTCCCATGTAGTAATGAAGTGGTTAGAGCTAACTGTGTACCTCCTCCATATGCTGTTATGAGATTGACAAGGGCTTGTACTGCTTTCTACTCTTGCTTGACACTGGATCCAAACCACCAAATTGAGGTATGGCGGCAAGGTTTGAAAACATCTGACTCGCATGTTATCCTTACCCCATAGATCATAACACCTATCAGTAGGAGAAAGGAAAGCAAGAAGGACCAATGCGTCAACCGAATAGACTACGAATTTCTCTGAGTTTTCATGGAACGTGTTTGAAAATGCGCAAGGAACAATGAAGGGTATCGGTATGAAGAGTATGAGTAGTCGTAGCTTGGAAGAATAACTATAGTGAAAATTGTTCAATAATTCAACGGAATCTAGAGACTGGCTTGTGATTCGACATTTTTTCAGTGCAATCCCAAAGTCGAGTTGCTACAGTTGGGTAGAAGCAAGAGCAGCTCTGAAGAAATCTGCAGCAGCTTAATCAATGGATTAACGTTGCACAGTGTCGACCCATGACACAAAATGATCATTTCAATAAATGTGACTTTTGAGATTTGTAACACACACTGAAAGCAACGTAGAAATATTGTCTTGTACTTGTACTTTGAAATCAATTTCCGTCGCCAGTATCATCAGAACTTGAGGAAAGTATCTTTGTGTAAGACAACCATTTTACGGTAAAAAATATGCTCGCAAATGAGCACGGCTTCAGATGTTTCAAATATGGTGGTGAAGCCTTGCCTGCAACCTTAAGCCTTGTTGCCTTCGCCAGACGGAAAAAGCCAAGAAGACATCCAAGAATATTTGAAATCTATCATCACTAGACAACCATATATCACGCCAATCGTGATGCAAAGATTTGCTGATATCATAGTTGAACATGAAGTCACGTGAGATGTTTTGAGCCTTTCCGAGATGAACATGAAGTCGTTCGAAATTTCAAAGAGAAGGATCGGAGACCCCTCATTCATGCTTCTTTCAATATTATCTCACGATATTATCTCACGAAAACCCCTGACTGCGAAATATGTTTGAATGAACAAAATTTCATTCTTCATCATGTCTCTGTTTCGTGATTTTGCAATATTCGCAGTTTTTTGTACCAAAGGCCTCACCGTGAGCCTGATAGCTTCACCAATATAGTTGGATTAAAGCTTGAGCATACTCTGAGGAATTTCCAGAAGCATACTCTGAAGGGACGGTGGAAGGGTGTCGGCTTTGTAGTCCATGGCGAATAGATCACAATTGAGTGCTTACCGCTACAGTGCTGAACGACCTTGTACCCGTTCGCGGTAGCAGTAGGTGGGAAAAAGGTAAAGCCCAATGCTAGCAGTTGCACCGCAAGGTCAGGCTAAAAACGCAATGGAACACTTGCTAGCCACGACCTTTCAGATAAACTGACTTAGCTTTGTCGTGTGTGATATGGCGTCTTTTTCTGTACTGTCTATGGTAGCAGGACATGATGAAACCTTCATTGAGGCATGCAAAGGCAATAATATAACAACAAACTGGAGGGCTTATATATGCCGCAAAGGAATTCAGAATCTCTTCTATTCAAGTGGAAATTGAGAGAATGTGAAGTATGTTTGGGTGAGTGAATATTCCTTTCGCTTGAATGATTCACGACGAGATTAGCTAGAAAGCTAAATCATGACTCTGGTACAGAAACTCCCGCGAGCAGAAGATAGAGGTTTTTTGGCATAGGCTTGGTAGGAAACATAGCATGATAAGTACGTGAAATAAGTGTTAGAAGGGACAATGCAATCACCAACGAGAAGACATATCTTAGTCAGATGAAGAAAAAAGGATTGCACAGAATAAGCGAGGCTTTGGACACCATTCGTCACCTTTGAGAAAACATCTGAGAAAATGGATATGTCAATTATGAGCTTCCGCTTTCATTGCCAACACTCCGCCCGGCATCTGTATCGATAACCCCATCATCGACATACGCAAGAGTTCCTTTTATACTGATGTTGGCACAGAATCCCTGTCACGACGCTGAGCAGGAGATGTCGACATTAGCGGTGGTAAAGTGAAACACGAGTTTACTTATGTGTGTGCGTGGAGTGCATTTTGCAATTTGGGTCTGATCGTGGCAGGCATTTGAAGCGGTTACCTCTCCTTCGTCGCTTGTGCAGGCGAGTTTCAGTGCTGCTTCCGTCAAACAATTATAACAGCTAATCAGGTCGCCTGTCTGAAATGTACAGGAGGTCTGATGTTGTTGCGCCATAAGCTCGAGACTGTCCATCACAATATGAATTTGAAGAACGGAGCCGACATTTAATTTCGCGAGAACTTGTCCACTGTTGCGAATGATGCGATGGTTTCTCCCTACTTGAGGTAAAAGATTAGGTTCCATTATTTCTTCCATATCTCCGTTTGGGCAGTTGCACGATACCTTCAAGAATCCAGAGAAGCATTTGCATGATTCGCTCACGAATGCGCATTTGAATTCCTTGGCGTCTTGTAGTGTTGCACATTTGAGTTGGCCTGCGGTTTGCGGTAATAGTTGTCCTCTCTGAGCAGATTTGATTATCGCGATGTTGTCTTCATTTTCCATAAAGGCCGAGCCACTATTGATAACTGAGGCAAGTATCGTGCCAATAAGAGTGAATCGCATGGAATTAAAGACGCCTGCGTTGAAGTTGGGCTACCTGTATTGTGAGCAGTTGCCGTTAGATCCCAGCTTGGGCAGTTGAAAACTGAATATACTGTCGAAGTAGTCGATTTTGGACAGATTCTGCAAAAAAAGGCAGCTGTGGAAGCAGAACACACAGTCACAGGATAACAAACACAAGCAGGTCAAGCCTGGATTAATATTTCCTGTAGAGGAGAATTCTTCTAATGTGTTCGCTACCTTGGTACTGTCGCTTTTTTTCAAACAGCTTCCGAGTAGCCAGCAGTAATGACTTGATTCAACAGCGATTTCGTGATCTCTTCTGAAAAATTCGACGCGATTATGACATTTGTATTCTATGTCAAGTAGAGTGATGGACATAGTGCCCATGTGCTCGTTGTTTCGGCCTCAGAGCTCCAAACATGCTTCTTGCTGTATGGCTGCATCGTTATTAACGTAGCCTGATTGAGGGTGCATGTTTTCGTATTCTTGGTTATGGCACAGATATTTTCGTCACCTGATATTGTCGTAAACTGCGAACATTCACTACGAACCGGATTTGAATCACGACCAAAACCACGCAAGTGGTGAATTTATCTAGCTTGGGCGATCCGTTGTTGTTGTCGTCGTCTACTAATGTTCCTCTTCAATTTGTTTTTTCTGTCCACTTTCCATGGTTGCTGCATGAAGTAGAGGAGTGGACGTGTAAGGAAACAAGCCATTCTGAAGATCAGTTTGACTAACAAACATAAGAACGGACTTACGGTCCCAACATAAGGAGCAATGTATTGCTTCACATATCGGATGAGCCTTACATTTTACATTTGTTTGATGGACGATGTGGTTCTCATGCCAGACTTCCAGACGAACTTCATAGTCGTATATGACTTGAGAGTTTAGAGAGAGTATTTCTTGTGATGTGATTTCTTTCAGGAACGCACGAACCCGATCCTCTCAAAAGAGGAGACTAGGTTCTCATAAACGATCCCAATCTCGATCGAGGGCAATGGAAAATTGGTCAAATCGTGGAATTCCGGGAGGAATTCGAACGATCAGTGGAAATACGGTGGCCATCGAGGAAAGTCATCACAAGACCGCATAATCTGATCTACAAATTGGTAATACCTACACTGACGAAGTTCCGTCATCGACTCTACCGTCACCTTCGACTTCATCCTCTACACATCCATTGATCACAACTCAAAAGCACGTCACCATTTTGCTTCACTTGTCCTAATGATGACATGCATTCAACTCATAAGCACGATCAACACCCGCTATCCGGACGAAATGAACATCAAAAAAGTCATCATTCACGCAACTTCATGCGTCTCACAAGGAATCGCAATCGCCAGGTACAGCACATCCACTCAATAACAATTTTGTTGGTTTCCAGTTACATGTCCTCATGAAGCTATAAGATTCGAAGGCCCTGACAGGGCAAAACTCTCTCTTTGCGGAGAGCGATGTGAATGCCCGCCTTGGTCTCAACCTTGCTCCTTCTTGAAAACTGGAGAGCTTCAATCTCGACCATAACATCAATACCAAAAAGTCTTCAAAATTATCATCCACCGCTTGTTTGCTCCTTCACCCTTTCAGAAATATGTGACACCACAAAGAAAATAGGAGTTTTCAACCAAATACAACTCTTCGACAATAGTACCTTCATCATGAAAGAACACACCTTGAACGTGCAAGACTATATATACAAAAGCGATTTCATCTGCGTCGACCACAATGGATGGATTCGTCCACCAGCTAGAAGAATAGCAGGGACGCATCGATTTGTAAAACACATGAGTGTCGAAGCAATGCGCAGCTTTTCTGTGCGTATGACAACCCTCTCAAAATTTTCGTCAGCGGTAATGAATCATCGCGTGACACACAGCAGCCGATCGTGAAAGCATGGGGAGCCATCACCAAAGTTTATTATGGATATCCAGTTGAGAACACAACGAAATTGACCGATTCTCCTTTATCAAAACCAATACAAGTACAATGCTTACGAGGCGGACTTCTTGTTTCAAGAAGTGCCTCACTGCAATTGGTGGAAGCATGCATTATAACGTACTGTGCGTTCCTGAAAAAAAATCACATCACAAGAAGTATTCTTTCCAAACTCTCCAGTCACATACGACTGTGAAATTTGTCTGAAAGTCTGGCATGAGAACCACATCGTTCACCAAGAAAATGAGAAATGTAAGGCTCATCCGATATGTGAAACAATACAGTGTTCCTTATGTTGGAATGGATCTACAACAACCAGTGCTGGACCTTCAGTGAAAAAATATACACGATACTTGCAATCGCAACTTTAGCAACCGTAAGCCTATTCTTATGTTTGCTAGTCAATTGATCTTCAGAATGGCTTGCTTCCTTACACGTCCACTCCACTACTTCATGAAGCAACCATGGAAACTGCGCAGAAAAACTTTCTGTGCTGTCGATGGTAGCAGCTCGATGTTCGTAGCAGCTCGATGTTCGTGTCGATGGTAGCAGCTCGATCGTCGTGATGAAAGGCAAAACCGTATTGCACTACCAGGACACGCTCAATATAATGAATAGTATATCTAAGATGCATGGAAGGCTTCACAACTTGCTCGGGCTCCTCATTTCCCCATCCACCTTTTTTCTGTCTCTACCACGATCCCATACTTGAGCAATTTTTCTTCTGCAGAGATTAGAGGAGTAATGAGAATGGCTATTTTTTTTTCATTATAAATTCCAGGAAGCAGCTCCTTTTGAACTTTAAACTGGAACCCTAACTTTACTAAATTAGCCTAACACACGATGAATCATTAGACAATCGTGTCAAACTAGATACCAAAATTAAAAAGGTCATTGAAGGTCTCTAAATAGCCGAATGAAATCAATTCATTTATTTTGAAACATGAAATGTCAGCTCGTGCACGAATTATGGAGAAGGTATGCGATTTCGAAAAAGAGTTACAGACGAAAGAAATGGGCTTACGTAGTGATGGTGGAGAACTTACGAGACACGGAACTTACGAGTGTCCGAGGACGCGCGCGGGAACTTGCGCGGCGATATTCATCTCGATTTGTACGACTCTGACGCCAATTTTCGGGGCCCAAACTCGAAGTAGAGTAGCTGAGTAGGGTCAGATCATCCTTCTAATCTACTCTTCTACAAATTTGGGCCTTAATGATAGGCGCTCAAGTTTTTCAAATCGTTACGAACTTCGCCGCGCAATTTGCCGCTCGCATCCTCGGACGTACGTAAGTTCACATATCCGGGTAGATGGTCGAGGTGTGACCACAGTTGTAGAGCAAAAAAAAGGAGTGTTAAAGACAGTCAGCTTTTAATTAGTGCTTCAAGAAGGACTGAATGAGGATATTCTTTCTTCAGGGAGAGAACGTAAAACGTAACTAACTAATCTGGCTTGATGTTCTTAATGATCGCTGCTATTCCATCGTAGTACTAGATGCAAAAGAACTCGGTAGTGTAAGGGATGAAGAGCACGATACTGGAAAAACACAAGTACGAGCTCGAGACACGTCCAAGGCCGAAAACTCGGAACTTCATGAGAAAACTGAAAATTGAGGAGAAGCCAGAGAACTTAATGAATCATGTAAACCTAGGCATATGACATTTTTGCTCTGCATGTTTTGCTTTTGCTTGCTTATGTAGGAAATGGCGTATTAGAATCTGTAAGGTATAAACTGGGCTCCACCCGGATGCTACAGTTTCCTTGGTGAAATAGTGCATAAGCGATTGGTTTAATAGGTCCTTTTTTTAAGGTTCCGGAAAAAGTGAAAGCGCTGAAACGTTAGCTGAAAAAATACAATCTAAGCGATGAAAGTTGCTCCTGGAGAAAAGTGCACAGATTTGTGAGAGTCGAACACCAACACTATTCGGCTCTCCTGATTCGGTCTGTTCAAATTTTTACGATACCTTCCGATTGTCAAAATTGTAGAATTCCCATTCTACCCATTCTTCTGCCAGTCAGGTCCAATTTCTACTCCCGTTGGCGGAAAAAGACAAACAGTCACTTCTGGATTATCAGAAGACTGACATGACTTGATATCATACTCATTTCAGCTACTACCATGCATCACGCCATTTTATGGAAAGCGCTATTTACATTTGTCACCCCTTCAGAAATATTATTGGAACAACTAAACCGCCCAATTGGAAACATGTGTTTAAAGCTGATAGGGAGACGACAACGTGTTTTCAAAAACAGTAATTTCGGAAAATTACAGGAGTTTAGGCAGGTTTATGGTCACTACAGCCGTCTTGATTCTGGCTAGTTGTCGAGTCATTTTAAATCTGACATTCATTTACTTCCTGCATTGCAGAATACATCCCAGTCGGGTTTTTTTAGCACATCGGCCCCATTTATCCCGGCTGAGTGCTTCTTTTAGATGAGGGTCAACTAATTCTGAGTTCTTATTCAAAATATCAAGCGCTGCTTTGAACTTTTTTGAGACGTTTTTCGGGCACGCCGAGGCTGACGCTGATATCACGGGCATTTCTTATCCGCTCATAGGACATGGCCGTAAACAGTTTGATGTAGTTTTTTAAACGGTTATGTTGTTTCAGATTCAATCCCTTCCTGAATGGAGAACACTAATTCAACTCTATACCTTGGAAGACCTTATCTTTTTACTGTCAACACTGATCCAGAAGCCGTAACAATTGGAATCGTTTATTCCAGTCTAGCATTCGCCATGATTCCTTTTTATTGCTTATTCAACTGGGTAAAATTTAATTATACTTTCAACTTTGCTTACACTCAGCACCTTGTTGATCGAAATGCACCTATTGGTGAAATGTGAAGGAGGCCACTTCGCAATGAGGAGCCTTTCTAATCTCTCATTTCCCCGAACGAGAGACCAGCCTCCATCTGTGACAGACCTCACCCGACAGTTTTGAACGTTTCGGGTCACGGCTATGGCCTCTTCCACTAAAAAGTCACCTGTTCAATTTTTTTCCGATAATCTCCGAGAATTGAAATCAATAGTCTACAGTGCTAGTAGTTTTCTTGATAATGACTGTTACAGAATGCACGACGAACCCTTCGCGATTTATTTAAACTTTAATGCCTCAGCTAAAATTTAAGGTGAAAAATACAAGGTGACCGACTCTAATGAACAATTAAGGTAATGTGGACGGACCCAGAGATCAAGCAGATGTCGATGTATCGTTTGATGAATCAAATTAACATTATTGACTTTTTTCAACTTGTATGCCATTTCATTAGCGGATTTTTCGCAATTTATCCTGAAATTATTCACCGCTCTCCCTTCTTCTCAAGTGTGAGTATTGCAAATTTGTTACAGTGTATGACTTCATACAGTTCTCCGCCATTTATAATTTTTCTTTACGTTGTTGTTACTTGTATATGTATTTATCATCGACTGTCAGTTTCCATAGCAATTGACATGGCAATCAGAAATGGAATCATGTTTGTTGATGAACAAAAAGACTGATAGAAGAAATTGCAAGTGACGTACAAAGAGCCTTATACAGCCAGTTACGAGAGTATCGTCTACGTAGTGATTTTTTGAAGGTACACATGTAGGTTAAACAGTCGGCTCTCCATGCATATCATGCCCTATTACATGGGTACTGTAGCCGACAGTTCCAGACATTATACGGAAGTTGCTGACTTAAGACATCCATGGTTGGTCACCTTCGTCACAGTGGCGCAGCTGTCAACAAGACATCAAAACATTCCATCAAAACCATTCCTTTGCAATTGATAGAAAATTCGAGCACCCAGTTTGTATTACTTGCTGTGGGTTTGTGGGGATACCTATTCGGAACAAACAGCATTGTTCAAATGAACAGCCGAAATTGTAATTAATATCTGCTCACAGAGGATATTTCAGTTCATCGGATCAACTGCGAATAGTTTGTGGCAAGCGATGTTTCCGTATATCTTCGCACTATCTATTGGCCGCATCCTTATAATCAAAAAGAAAATGGATCCAAATAAGCTATCTCTACCTATACGAGTAAGCGATCGTTTAAACTTTCACCAATCTCCTTTAGCGGACTACTAAGGGTATGTCACGTATATCGAACGAAAAAGAGACTCAGAATAGCAGAGCAATTTTGAATTGATGCTTCATGACTAACTGGTTTCCAAAATGTCCCTCCTTGAAAGGTATCACCCTTTGACTGATCGTCCTTATTGGTTTTTTAGTGCAGGAACACATTCAGATAACGTTATGAACAACAAACAGACAAGACATACAAACAACTTTCATGACAAATAACTAGACACAGAAATAGTGAATGAGTTTCATAGAATGGGTCGATGCTGAGTTTCATAGAATGGGTCGATGCTATTTTCACAATGGGGTCACCTTGTTGTCACAAAATTAAAAGCCTTCAGAGCTTCTCTATTGGGCCTTCTTAGTAGGATCGTGAGAGATCCACAGCTAGTGACTTCAAGAGGACAATTGCTATCCTTA
>UZAF01016256.1:0-46218 GCA_900617895.1 Haemonchus placei | reverse complement strand
CGTTGAGGAAACAGTTATGAAATGGGAAGTCAACCGACACTATTGTTGGTACTCTAATAAATCGTAGGTAAGCGATAGTGAGTATAAGGTGCACGCGTTAGTATGCGTGCGTGAGCAACTGGTGTATAATAATCGGCTACGGCCATTTTCCTTAACAACAAAACGTCACGTGGTAGCGGTCCGTATAAAAAAGACCAGTGGAAAGCACGACCACGAAAGAGTCAAGGCATAATACGTTCTATATTCAGTATTATTCATCAATTCATTCAGGTCATTTTGATCGTCGGGTGGTTATTTACAATAACTGTTTGGTTGTGGTCATGGTTTGGTATGGCCTTCGTGTTTGGGAAAATTGGATGGGAGTATGATTACTCGATGTGGAGCTCTCCTTATTTGAAGGTAAGTCAAAACATTGGCTAATCAACAGTCAGATATCTGGTCTAATTGAAAATTTGGATGTCAGTTGTAAAGCATATGCATTTACAAATGACATCCGGATTTTCAATTAGATCAGGAAGCTTATATGTATGTGTAAATACTATGCACTATTGTGGATAGGACCAATCCTGGAGGGACCCCACTAGGTGCTGATCTAATATTAGGAAATAGCGTATCAATACGAATCTCAAATGTGCGTTACATTAGGAATGATTCTAACCATTTTATAATCCTTCGTTGTGTGCCTAAATGTTTCAACTTCGGTGGTAATTTTTATACCCTATCGAACACCTTAGAGAAATCAAATTAAATAACACCAACTCCTTTTCCGCTGTACAAAAATTGCGTCCAGTCATTCACTGCTTCTAGCAACTAGGAAATTGCTTAACGATATTTCCCGATTCCATGCTGACTGTCAGACAAAATCCTGTTCTGTTCTACTGGAACCTTCTCCAGTATTTTCTCAAATATTATGCAAAAGACCGACAAAATACTGACAGATCTGTACTTATTGGGATCCTTGAGTGGGGTGGGTTTTTGGGAACCGGAACAACATACACATGTTTTTGCCTATCTGTGACTTCAGCGTGAAAGGAACTCTAGTTAGAAATACGTTTTGAAGGAGGTACAGTAGAGAGTTTTTTCCTTCAAGAATCAGAACGAAGTACTGTCGGGTGTTATTGGAAACATTAACTTCCAGTGATTCGAAATATCGAAAATTTCATGTTTGTGGAACCATAACATGTCAGCCATCCCCGGGAAAGATCTTACTGAAATCAAGTTATCGTGCTTGCAACATCGTAGATCTGTTCCAAGGTTTCAACTAGCGACTCAGACTTTTGCGCCCACGTGACTGCAATAGTGCCGCCTGGTTTTACTAGTGCAGTGATATTTTCATTTTTTCTGACTCTCGGATTGATATACCCAAGTAGAGCTGTCTAACTGTTACTCTCGATAAGTTTTCTTTCAACTGTGCAACTATACTTGGATGGTGTGTTTTCCAATTTCTTGCTGATGTTCCTACAAAGTTCTCGGCCAGGTTCATTACTTATTACCGCACGGATGTAGGCTGCTCTTCTTTTGAAAAAAGCCGAGCATAAATGGGTAGAAACGCCACCTTTCCAAAGTTTGACTTTGTAGAGCGGGACATATGTCTCCAAGCAGTGACCAAGAATTGATAAGAACAACTACACTATCTATCTTTTAGTTCATTGAACTCGGATGGTGCGTGCCAACACTTTTGTCTTCCTACCTCATTTACCTTGGCATAATTGTTCACTTTGAGCTGGTGAGTTTAGCTCGTTTTATTTGTCCATAAGTTTCGCACAATATTTCTCATATATTTATTTGCCAGTAGGATCGCACGGCTAACGCCGGGCTCTCCTCTTTCGTGTCGTGAAAATTGACCCGCCGCCTGCACTCTCCTAAATTCAAAACCTTTGGTTCAGGAAAAGAGAAGCTATCGATTTCTAGCAAAACACACACACCCACACACCTCCGGGCGTTGGGTTCATTGCCTCTTATTGAAAGTTGACTGAGTGTTTTCACTCAAAGAATGCTCATTTTACGTATTATCCGCTCTCTACATCCCCTCCCACTACGCCTTCGCGAGTTGGATTAAATACAGTTCCTTTCTACAACCTACTTTCGGTGTCTTAAATCTGCCGCCTGCCTCGTTCCAAATTTGTAGGCTCCAGGTATAAATTAGCGGCTTTCGCGCACGTCTCGCTCCTATGGGCGGAGTCAAGTAATCCACCTCCCATTGGCATTCCCATGCTGCCGCCTTCATTCCTAGCAAATTTGAATGCCTCACGTCCAAACCACCAAATTTCACCTAGCCCGCCCGTATTCCAGTTCTGACACCTACCATAAGTGTCCCCATCCTGCCGTCTTTACACCCACAAATTTGATCGCTCTAGGTCCTTGAAAACTGGGGTCATTATTTTACCTCAAACTGTCACTTTTCTGCATACGCCCCTCCACGCTCCAAGTGGACTGGGTTCAGCACTGCCGCCTACTATCAGTGCTCTCATCCTGCCGCCTGTTCTCCTACCAAAATTGAGTGTTGGTGGGGAACAGGAGCTATGAATTTCCGTTTGGACACACACACTACACACACAACACACACATACACATACAGATATTATCCCGTTATATGCATACCAACTGGGCTACTCCCGCTGACGCGTGCATCATATGTCTGCATCCGCTTATCTAAGTTTTGTTAGAGGATCAATATGAACAGTATCGGTAGGCTTTCTAACTACTACCTTTTTGAAAACTGCTTCTTCATGGCGCCAACGTGACTTTTCACAGTTCCCATTGGCCTACGTGACCTTCCGCGGACAGACGCGCAAACCGACACACAAATAGACACGCAAAGTTAGCGCTTTTATATATAGAGAAATAGTAGGATAGCACCACACTTATGAAGGGTAGCGGGACCAGACTCCGCTTACAGTAGGCGGGTTTGAGCGAAAATTCATAACTCCTGCTCTGGTAGTTCCCCACCAACGCTTAATTTTGGTAGGAGAACAGGCGGCAGGATGAGAGCATTGATAGTAGGCGGCAGCGCTGAACTCAGTCCACTTGGAGCGTGGATCGGGGTATGCAGGAAAGTTGCAGTTTGAGGAAAAATAATGACCCCAGTGTTCTAAATAGGATTTATAGCACCCAAATTGGGTAGAAGTACGAGACGCGAAATTGAGACGCTGATAAGGTGACAGGTTCAACTCACGCAAGCTCCACCCCTTCATCCGCCAATCAAATTAGATCGTAGTTGTACTTAGTTTTCTATCTGGAATTCTGGTGCTACTCTTAAACACCACTGCTGGCGGTACTCCTACCTGCGATGAAAACACCTCGAAATTTTCGAAGTACGCTCAATAAACTGCCAAGTCTGACCCCTTTGTCCATCTCCATTCGACTTTAAAAAGCACTCAGCCTGAGCTATAACATACACTGCTTTGTATAATCATAAGGCCACCCATGAATCTCACCAAAACTCACGTTCCAGGGAACTTCAGGAAAAGGCTCAATATGAAAATTGTGCCCTACTCGGACCGTAACTTGTAGATTAATGACGAGTTCCATCTCAATAAAATGGACAATTTTCACTTCATTTTTCCGCAAAAAGTCTCTTCGCCTATATTGCAAATGATAAAGTTATTTCATACTTCCCCGTAATTTTCCATTTTCACCTCACACGATTGCTTACTTGTTTCAAGTTTTCCAATTTCAAATGATGGGTGGAGAAACGTTGCAATCGATTTCGAGAACGGTTAAAGTCCTGCAAAAGAGGAACAGGGACTGCCAAATCGCAAAATCTCTCAAAATTTGGACCGATGACACTCATTTGTCCACAGTTTCGTCAGGACTGCTAACGAGTATGGAACCAAGCGGAGTGTGAGACATCTTTCGTTACTTTCGCATGGATATGAGCGAACGTTTTTGAGAGAAGAGTCGAATACGTCGAAGTCATGTAAGGAAAACAAATCCTCTCCGAAGCTGAATGTCCCAATGACTACTGTTCGCAACGTGAGAAACAAAGTCTGACTTATCGCTTATGGGAAATGAGGAAGGCGTTCTACATGACCAAAAAACATCACGATAACCGGGTCACTTTTGCTAGGATTGCATCCGAACCGCCTTTTCATGGCTTCTCGTTTACTCTTCTTTCTCTTGATGTTTGGTTCTCCAGCTTCTTTATTCAATGAAAAAAGTTTAACTGTGTTGCACCAGGTAGAAGCCGCTTCTATTGGCACGATCCGAGAAAGGATAAGCTTCTTTTTTTCCAAACGAAATTTCAAGGAAGGAGGAGTCATGGTACGGGCGACAGCTTCTTCTTGCTAATAACTTCATTTATGGTTTGTTCCGAAGAAACTCAGCTCTTCTCGTTATCGAGTACAATGCCACATGCTCTTCCTCTAATGGTGTCTGCTCTTCTTCCTTATTGGTGTTAGAATTGGCAGAAGAAGCTCGTATTCATGCAGAATAACGTCCCGATTAATGTCAGATGGAGCATCCAGGCCCGGTTTAGACGGCATCGAATCGAGCTTTTGCCCTGGCTGGCAAACAGCTTGGATTTGAATCCAACGGGAAACGTATGTGTTTTTATAATAGGGGAGATTTATGAAGGAAACAAGCAGTTGGAGGTGTCAGTGAGCTGAAGAAGGCAATAGTCAACGGTTGGTGCACCAAGATGACCAGGAACTCATTGATAGCCTTTACTTTTGCTTAGACAATCGTAATTCTGAAAAAAATTCAAAAGAATGGGGGCTCAATTGATATCTAATCATTGCAACGTCCTCTCTTTGTTGTCATTGAATAAATGATTCGGTCAATGGCTTTATCATTCTGCAAAATAGACAAAGTGACCCTTTCCGAATGAAAGGAAATCGTCAGTGTTATTGAGTTGGAGATCGTCGTGGGTCTACAAGTAACGGTCCGAGAAGGGCGCATTTCCCATGTAAAGCCTCTCCCTGAAGTTCCCTGGAACGTGAGTTTTCGTGAAATTTATGGGTGGCTTTATAATTATGCAAAGCAGTGTAGATTTGATCGTACTTTGTAGAACTCAGAAAAAGCGCATCAGGTACTAGATAGATAGAAAAGGCTGTTTGAAAACTCAAGCTTCTTTTTCTGCGACTCTGTTTCTGGGCAAATCCATCTTCCTGTATAGAACGGAACAGTCGGAATTTTGTCGTACCCAATGAATCCTGGTATTTCAGAGCAAAAGACATGTGAGCTCGACGCGATCACATCGACATGAATTTCTTATATTCTGCCACGCAACACTCCTAAATGGATATATTCTTGGGTTGATGACCTGCTTTCATGCTTCAGGTGAGGCTCTTTTTCGTCTGCTCTCAATGTAGAGGAAACATTCAAAGCTGGAGGTCAATTAACCCTCAGAACAGAAATGTGGTGGACAATTCTAAATGTGGCTTGTGAATGAGTACGACTGAATCAGGGAGAACCTTCTCATCACTGGATTACTATGCATTAAATCAAAATACTAATTTCAGAACTGTTTGGATTTACGGAAAATTATCATCATTGTATAATCAACTGCATATGGATTTTGTTCTCCTACCTGAATCCAATACTTCTTATAGTGCTGAATAGGTAAACCATTTTTCTTCTTGATTACATACACTGTACTTTATACGCATCTTTTTCAAACATTCCTGTGAAACACACTTCCTTTTCCAGAACAGTAAGACAGAAATTTCTTCATTTCGTCACTTTCAAGAAGATGATTCTTTCGTCGCCCAAACAAACGGTCACAACTGGTAAATTTTTTTGTTTGTAGGCTTGTTTATTGTTTTGTGCCCTACCATTGTGGAAGAAGCTATAGAGCCAGTCGTAAAGGAGCTCTCTTGTGTAAGCTAGAGGGCAATGCATGTTCTAATGGAGAGATCATTTTGGTAAGGGCATAGGTAACATTACATCACTCATGGATCGTGGTGCATAACGTGATGGTCACTTTCGCTGTCAAAACCGCATTATGATGGCGGGTGAGCAGTTTGTGCTCTCGGGCACCGTGCTCGATTATTAACTCTTCACATACGGTCTTTAGTAATTTTTCTAATGACCTTAGGTTGTGAATATTACAAAAATAGATGCAAAGCTTCAGTGAGCTTGAGAGGAGCGCTGTCATCTTTTGACGACGCCAGCGCTCCTCTGAAGCTTAGCGATACGTTCACCGTGTGCAGATTGAGTTGTCGTGGTGAGGGAATATTTTAGACAGCTGTCTATACGCACGTTCCATATGAGCCCTGAGCATTCAAGGTTAACGAACACAGACCTGGGAGTCGGAGTTCCGGTCAGAGCTCCTCATCTAAATCAATTGTCTGTCTCCATTCGTTTCCGTTCACGACCACTTCTTAATTACAGTGTGGTTATTGGGGAAGTTGAGTATTTCTTGTACAGATAAAAGAAGAAGACATGTGATTGTCCTTCTCTCTGGCTCGCGGGTAACATCCTTTTGGGCACCCATTGTTCTTGATTCTGGAAATTGCCGTTTCTTCAGCTTCCATGTAATGATGTAATGGTTAGAGCCAACTGTGTACCTCCTCCATATACTCTTATGATATTGACGAGGGCTTGTATCGCTTTCTAGCTTGATTTGTAATGAAGAGGGAAACTGTAGTGAATGAGCGTCTTGGTGGGGCGACGGCTGCCCACACTGTCACGTAACCACCAAATTGATGTATGGGTTTGAAAGGTTTGAAAAGATCGGACACAAGAAAGAAGGTTCAATGTGTCAACCAAATAGACTACAAATTTTTCTCAGCTTTCTTGTGACGCGTTCAAAAATGCGCAAGGAATAGTGAATGGTAACAGTACGGATAGTACATATGAGTCTGGCTCGTGGCTTGAAAGAGCAACGTATAGCAAAAACAATCCCATGATTCAACGGAATCTACGCATTGCCCTGTGATTTCGAATTTTTCAGTGCCATCCCAAGGTCGATTTGTTACAGTTGGGTAGAGGAAGCCAGTTCTGAAGAAATCTGCAACAACTGGACAATTGGATTAATGTCACGGCACAGTGTTGAACGACTACACGACATGATCATTTCAATAAACGTGGTTTCTGACATTTGCACACACTTTGTTAACAATATGAAACATTGCCTTGTACTTGCACTTTGACATTAATTCACCATCCCCAATATCATCATAACTTCTCTGTAGAAAGCGCACGATAGATTTCATAAGTTTATGATCAAAGGCAATTATCATTGTGAAAGACAATCAAAGGCAAGAAAGCGAAAATATGCTGGCAAATGAGTACGACTTTCGACCTTCGTCAGAGCCTGAAAGCCAAGACTATCTGGGATCTATCTTTACAAGAAAACGGTATATCATTGCCAGGATTTACTGAAAGTTGCACATGGTTTCTTTTGAATTACCTTTTGTTTCAACGAGCTTGAAACAAAAGGAATCAAATCTCAGTTGTTTGAAAAATAGTATTGAGATCTGAGAAGTAATGAAGCAAGCATTGTCTTTCGAACATGTACGGCAGAAGATGTACAGGTGGTTCAGTGATTCTAAAGTGGTTACTGGAAGGAGTAATGGAGCTGGAAAACTTTGTGCACGCCATTACATTGCGTCTTTTTGTTCTGAGACTAACCAGCTGTGGTCACACCCTCTCTATAGTAGTTTCCATATCATTGACACCTTCGCTCTGAAGAATTTTTCCTTTTGTTCAACTGACGCGGCTTCCGCCTGACTTCTCATAGGAGGTATGTGTTACCTCGTGCGTCCGAGCATACCGCGCGGCACATTGCCCGGCGAAGTTCGTAACGATTTGAACGACTTTAGCGCTTATCATTGGGGCCCAAATGTGTAGTAGAGTAGATCAGAAGGATCATCTGACCCTACTAAACTACTCTACCTCGAGTTTGTGCCCCGAAAATTGACGTCAGAACCGTACAAATCGCCACGAACTTCGCCGCGCAAGTTCCCGCGCGCATCTTTGGACGCACGAGGTGACCGTCCCCCCTCATATAACCACGCCTGGGGCCGTAAGGTATGCTCTCCTGTTCGGGGCTGGGACGCCCCGATTCGGGTCTCTCTCTCTGCTCTCCCCGAGAGCATACCTTACCGGGAAGGGGACCCTTCCCTATTCCAGGGAGCGCACCTTACGACCCTTGGTAGAGCTCGCAGGGGACCCGGCGTGCGCAGCGTATGGGCACCTGCGCGGCTGCTTTAGTAGACGCGAGCTCTGGCCTAAACATCCGTCAGTGTGTCTGCGTATTGTCCTAGTATCCGGCTGCTACTGCTCCACCTTCCTGCCGTCGAACTTGCGCGAGGACGAAGATGTGATGCAATCTGACCAACTGCATAGCGACTGTGTTGGAAGCGTAATATCGTAGATGGTTCACATGGAATGTTGCATCTGGTTTGATAGATGTAGTTGGGCTGTGCGTAGGTTGAACCATGTTGTAGAACGTAGCTCGCCTGGGGCGATGGTTGGATGTGGGACCAGCGTAGGGACTGAAAGTGCCAAAGCAACATCCCATTTGGTAAGGGAGAGAGCGAGCGCACCGTAAGACCCCGATCGAACCCTCACTTCGACTGCGACGCCGCTCTTGAGCGCGGCGAATCCCGATGCCCATCTACGGTGAGCCCATCTACAGTGAGGCGCGACAACAACCTTCTTCGATGGTGAAGGTTCCAAACACCCGCGGTTCTTTGAGCACTGCACTTTTCACAGAGCCATTCCGGTGGTCGAAGTCTCCATTACCTGAGTGAAGCCTATTTTTTCAAGTTCCGAAGGTTATGATTGAAGAATATCTCTAATTCTCATCAACCACGTGTGGTGGTCCTCTCTCACAAAAAACGCGTCTCTCATACAATCCAGCAGTTAAAAAGCAGCGTTAAAAAAATCAAACCCTTGTTTGAAAAAACAAATTCGATTAATCACTTGATTTCAAATGGTGATTCAAGGACATTATTGGATTTCATCCGAGGATTTTATCGCAGGAGCGTCTTCCACTAATACCAAGGAGGAGATTTGACATGCATATTGGTTCATCATAGAAACTGCTAGGAACTACCTGAAAGAGATGGAAAACTTTGATTTAGGCCATTCAACATCTAACATATTATTTCATCCAGGGAATTTTCCATAAGCGTATGAATGCTTTTGGCAAGATTTCAAGTCATTCTTGAACGACTACGTGGAAATACGCCTGACTCCATGGAGCACGCTTGCGATGCCCATGTTGAACCAGCTGAAGAACATCCACTGAATGAGCATCACCTATTTCTCTAGCATTACAGTGGAAGTAAACTGTGAAAAAATTTATCAGAAAGAGCTTGCAGCTGCATCAGAATGTATAACAATATGACAAAAAGTATGACTTTTCGAACTATATGATTAGTGTTACCTCGAAAAAAAAAAACTGTAGCAAGATCCTGTGGATATTACCGTCTACAACAGAGCTGACACTGAGGAAGTTCATAATCTACCTGATTAGTTTCGAGAAAAGGTTAGTTAAAGCAAGTTATATTCAAGATCAAACACACTAACGATACAAAGGCACTGAACGAAGTCAAATTTTCAAAGTTACAATGAAAACAAAAGCCTCGATCATTTTCACTGGATTATCAAGTAATCAGACCAATTATTAAAGGACCAGTCAAAAAGTCGGCAGGTCATAGTAGATATGAAAGGGGCCAAAGAGATTCACAACAGTTACTTGTACGAAATTCATAATATGGGCAACTAGTTGAATCATGTTCCTTCATTTCTGACAACGAAAATATTTCTTACTTTAAGAACTAGAGTCATCGCACCATGTAACAATGTCAAGGAGAGCACGAGCTGCTTTTGACGCTGTACGCCTTAGCCTCACAAGATCAGCAGTAGCTCCATCTTTCTCCATCTCAGCCTCGACACGGCCATAAGCTTCTCTCACTGAAATCAATGAGGTGAAGTAGAAGCCGAATTCTTCTTTGACACTGCTGCAATGCCGTGCAAGAACAATTTCACCACGTCGGGAATTTTCCTTAGGAGAAACGAGTGTGACGGCTCGACGCCTCCCTTAACATCTAAATCCACGATAATTTTGAGGTACCCTTTTTAAATTAAAAACCGGAAAAACTGGTAGAGAACAGTGCATCGGTGGCGAAGAAAACGAGGAAATCCGTCAAGCTCGAGAAAAATGACACTCGCTTAAAACAGTGGAAGCAAAGGTTGTACGAGATCACCACAACAGGAGCGGCTGAGAAAGAACGATATTCCTCTTGTTGTAGTTTTGCAAAGAACTGACTATAGCAATGCAAAACTGTCCAATACTTCCTTCCATTGTCAAAATAACTCATATAGCAGTAATGTACACATACTAATTAATCGCAGGTGATTAAGTGAGGTCCATTTTATTTTTTCCTAGAATTTTTATTTAAAAAAAAACATTTCGCAAGCAGAAGATTCCTTTTTATGCAGGTTCATCAATATTAGCGGTGACCCCTCCCTGTTCAATACCGCTTGTTCATAAGAACTGAGGATGTGTCTACAGCATCTGAGCTGATTGATACAGTAGAAATCAATACGTTGTACGTATGATTGTTGATAAGCTATGGCATATAAGCCATGAAGAAGGCGAGAGCCAGCGGAATCTCGATGGTGCAAGGGTAGAGAGCACGCTACCGGGCCAGCACAAGTACGTTTGAGTTTCATCTCGGTGGCCGAAGTTCTGTCCGTAACTCGCTCACATTGTGAGACACTATAGATCGGTTTTCGCTTGCAAGCCATGTTAGTCTCTGACCACCATAGCTCCAAAGCGAAACACCAATTTATAGATTTAATGATAGGAGGGAGCGCAGAACGGAATACACTCAAACATACCAGCATCAAACAAGGTCTTCCTCTCGTCGATTATTGGTTCCTCGATATTCTCAGCTTCAACTTCCCTCATGTCGATATCCATCCCATTCTCCGTGGAATACTCGGGTGCAAGAGGAGGACGTTCAATCGCCTCGACTCCATCACTTTCAGCAATATGCAGCTCCGCTAAAAAACAAGCGAATCACAAACAACTAAGCACTAATAGATGTGGGCACTGTTGCCACATCACTCACCCTCACTGTTTTCGGGAATAGCGACAGTTGTTGATGCAGCGGGTACCGTGGAGTTCTGTCGAAGAAATTCTAGATCAACATCCTCCTGCACCTCCACGGGTTCCGTCAAAGACTCCTGCTTTGAAAGTGAATCCTAAAATAATTCGTCTTAATAGACCATCACAAGTACTAGTTTCGGGTAGTTTCACAACTATGTTGCGAATATATACATGGCGGATTTGAATGACCGTAAAAGCTCACTTGAACAAGCGTGGGCGTTGTATCAGACTTCAGATGCTCACGAGCGAATTGCGACAGTGTTCGAAACGCTGTTTCGATCCGTGGTTTCTTGATGTTCAACAAAGACACTTCACGACGGGACTTAGAAGCAAGATCACAAATCTTGACGATGCCTTGCGCTTCTAGTGATTTACGCGCCGCTATCGCACTGAAAGGTAATAAGCTTGTGGTATAAAGCAATGCCACAAGAGTTTTCCAGCTCTCACTCAGCAATAAAGCGTTTTGATGCTTTGAACTGAGATCCAGTGCTACTTGCGTAAACAAACTAACCTGCTAGTAGATGATATAGATAGAAGTCTTCCAACTATTCTTCCTATAGACTCCTGGCAGTCTGCAAGACGAGGGAATATTGGCTCGTCATCAGCGGAGCTAGCAGAGTCCGCTTCGCTTTTGACTGGAGAAGCGGCGATGCTTTCATTGGGTAAAGCGGCTACCTTCGAAACCTTAATCATTACAATACAATGTTCGAGTGAACAGCGAAACCTAACTGCAACCAAGGGAATTATACGATGGGAAAGAATTATGAGAGTAAGAATTGTTGTTTGTGTGTTTGGCAAGATAATCTCTTCATTTGCCCAGATTCTTTTTAAGGGGCCCAAATTTCCTGAAACTCGCGAAAGTCACAACCGCTTAAAAATGCAAAAAAAACTTGTTTAAAATTTTCAGTATATTGCAGTGAAAAAGAGATTTTGCTATGAGAAAGAGGATGCAATGGACATTGTTCAGAGACTCCCTATCAGACATTCCCATTTCATTACTCATGATTTCGTTTTCGCTATGTATCATCTTTAACGATAAGATATGTTCTAAGCAAAGAATTGTTTCATTCAGTACGGAAATGCATCAGCAAGGGCAACACGCTGGTGACAGCTCCCCCCCCCCCCCCCCCCCCCCCCCTAATCAATGTCCTGCTACCCACCATACCTGTTCAAATGTCGTCTGAAGATGGAAAAATGGTCGCCTTGGTGTGGGTTTCTTCATCACTCCCTTCGGGGATACAGGAATATGATCATCTAATGCGATCACTTTGACAGGATCATCATTAACAGCATGAGGTTCATTATTCTCCAGGGCATCTCCAAAATGTACTCTTCGAAGCTGGAAATAGAGGAAATCTCACCACACGCAACAGTTTAAGTGGAAATACGCACTACAACTAGGTTCTATATCGAAAAGCTTTTCAGCTCAGTGCTCACCTTCTTCTCAGCTGTAGAGGGGCTATCCACCTTCTTCAATATCCCAGGTGTTCCGGAAATTTTTTGAACCAAAGTATGAATGGGTGTAGCAGCGATTTTCCTAGAACACCTTGTTTCGAACGAGAAAATAGCCTTTACCGACATTAATTCCAGTCGTACTCTGTTTCCGTATTCTGTTTTTCTGGTGTCTCAGTGACGGCTGTTTCCAGATTTTTTTCGTCTGAGCTTCCATCTGCACTTCTTCTTTTCGAATCGATGACATTCAAAACTTCGTCTATTTCCCGTAAAATAGGAGTTTCATTATTTTGCTGAGCAATCTCTTCTTGACTGAGTGGAGGTGGCGTCTTTGGAGCCGACAATTCCTTCGGTATTTCCTGGAAGTTTGAAAGTTGGCTTCAACGAAAATCGACTGAAAATGAGACAACATTAGAGGAATCACAACCTCATCGACCACCTTGCCAGAGGATTCCTTTATCTTTGTACTTGGTGACTGCAATGTTCTTTTCTCCTTCTCAGTAATCTTTATGGATTCCCTTCTTTTCTGGGCCACGTATTTGGACGGATTGCTCTGGAAAGACAGCAGTGAAATTTTTGATGGCCAATGCAAGACCAAATAAGGCACTATGCATTCCGAGAGGTACCGTGGGAAGAGCCCAACACCGGCTCAGTCGTGATAGCTGTCGAAGCGCGAGGTGCCTACGTCGTAGAAAACTAGCAAGACTGTGTTGCACTATGAGAAGGGAGATCCATACTAATGTTAACAACTGCCGCCCATCCTACCATCTGACTTATTTTTCTATTCTCTAAGCTTTTCAATCGAGTCACTCAACAGGATGGGCGGAATATCAGATGAAGGCAGCCATGCGAGCAATCAGGGTTTCGAAGAATTGATCTCCTCTTTACTGTCACAAGGTTTATTGAGGTATCGGTTATTGAACCCTTTGGCAATCAGGGTGTTCCTACTCAAGGTACAAGAATGCTCGCGAGCACTACAACTTCAAACCATATTTCCATCATTCTATAAGGAAGTTTTCGTCAACAATTCAATAGGGGCTCAACAGGGCGAAACCAGGTCGCTAACACATTTAGTGCTGCTCTCGAGACATCATGCGTCATGCGAAAATGGAAGTGGAGGTCGCTACCTACATCGCTTTTTTGCAAAAGACAACGTTCTTAGAAAAGACAAAAATCGAGGACGCAGAACCTGGTCGAACTTTTGGAAAAAAAACTCTTTAAGAGTAATGATAACGAAGACAATTTTCGTGAGACGGTTCACCAGATGATTATATTCTCAAAATAGAAGAAAAGAAACAGCCGACCACTTTTGAAATAGTATAACTCCACCTTTTTTCTTGAACGACGGCACCCCAAGGGCGCATCGTTCTCCACGTTCTCATCACTGTCATTCTCTACGGTCTGTGCAGTTGACTCTCTACTGGAAACCTCATCGGCGATGGAGCTGTAGCAAGCAGTTTGCAAATCCGACAATTTTCGCGACTGAAGAGAAATTAATTTGCCTCTTGTAGAAAATACTTATGAAAGTTATTCATTTTACCATTTCAACTTCGTTAGAATTCTCGTTTCGAGAGGCGACATTGGACACAGGGCTGGATAAGCTATTTTCGCAGTGTTGTATCTAGAAAAAACGGAAAATTTAAATAAACCAAAAATAGTTTGGAAGAGACTAGCTATTTAGCATGTCGGAGAGTGTGCAACTAAGGCAATAGGCAATCGTGTCCCTATAAGATCCAGCTTTATTTGCAGCTGCTTATTTTTAAAGGGAAGAAGACGGAGCGTCAAGACCAGTACTTCAACTAGACCACTCTGATTCATAGAACGTCAAGACCACCTGAAGTTCTATGAATCAGAATGACGCGAACACCGATCTTAATTTCGAGAGTTTAGAAAACAAGGCAATTCAAAGAGATCGATGTTGGAATGCAGTGGAATAACAGAAACTGTCTGCAGGCCGTCTGCGTGCGTCAACTGTCAACTGTTAGATAAGACTTACTATGGGAATAAAATTGCCAACTACCTGATCAAAATTTAGTTTCAACTTCGGTTTCCTCCTCGAGCTAGTCTTCTCCTCAACAACTTTTTCAGCTTTGACATCTACCATTGGAGATACAGACGGTGCAGCTTCTTTCAACAATAGGCCTTGCTCTCGCTCAATCTGATCCTCTACCACCATTGTGTCGTCCGACATAGCTTTATCGTTTTTTGCAGGGCAGTTAGAGCTGAAAGCAACATCACAAATACTTAAAAAATGTAATTTGCACAACAGCCTTCCAGCCGAGTAGTTGCCTTACCAACTCTGTCACATACTTATTAACATTATCAGTATGGTGATTATATGCTGGCGCTATAGCAATCATAAGGACCAACTCGCATGTTAGCAGGACATTAAGGCACATACGAAGGCGAAGGCAAAATACACTCACATTGACTGCGATAGCTCCACGTCAAACTCCGATGGCAAATGGGCAATTACCGCCGAGTTTTGAGAATCTTCGTCCAAAAAAGGCATTCGATCTCTGGAAGCGGTTCTTTCGAGAAAATTGCTCGTATAGATAAAGAAAATCATCATTGGAAACCAAGAAGATACGGCAAAATTGGCAAGCAACACTGTGACCTACTCAAATCGCTCCTGTCGCTTGAACTTTCTAAAAGTCAAGCATATTCAACCAAAGTCCTTAGAGTACCATACCTGTTTTAAGCTCAAATTCCGATCGCATACTACTGTTCCCAATGAATAAGGAACGTATTCTGCTTCTAGATACAAGAGTTAAGCTTCACAGTAGGCCAATCCACCTCACTCAGTTGAATGTGTACTGTTTGGACATCAGATGTAGCCCATCAAACCTTCCAATCTTGCTCACCGCGGAAGAAAAGTAGAATTTGCTACATAAATTGCAATCACAATCCTTTGCCACAAGCAAGCCAGAAAGATATTCAGTGCGAAAGTACAAAAAGCAGTCCTCTCTTAGCACCTACACACATCAGATTTGTTACAGGCAAGACAGCAGGGCTAACACACAATACTATGCAAGCCAGGCGCTTTCCGATCAGAGAACTCAAACCGATTATATGAGGAGAGCCACAAAAAAGGGCCTCGGGGCATTGAAAGTCTGGTAATCTGCTTTAAATGATACAGGATGGAACTGAACTTCTTGGGCCAAGATCTTTTCCAGTGAGGAACTTTTCCCGCGGAAAAGTGAAAAGAAAAATTCTCAATTTGTTATCTGCCAAGCCCCTAAAAACTGAGTCACATTCCGTTCGCAGATCAATTTATAATTGATTAGAAGCTGATTAGAAAGTGGAAATATAATAGCTAGTAAAAATGTGAAAATTGATAAGGATATGAATACAGGATGGTGAAAGCGATGTCCTCGGCGCAGTTCAATTCCAGCGGATTAGTGCAGAGAAACGGATGAATAAATATGCATGAATGCGGAACAGACCTCTTTTCACTGAACATCTCTCGCTGCCGATCAGTTAGTTTCATCTTCTTGGCTGATTCGCTGGAGGCGATAGGTACATAGTCAACAGAGTCTTCGTCGAGGAGGCCACCACGTATCCTTCGTTTAGTTCGTGGTGTAGCTATTTGACGGGAGGGAGTGATTTCTTCTGGTTTGCGAGACTAAAATTCGCTGTTACATGTGCTTCTGGAAAAGGATACTGGAACTGTACCTCAGCAAAGAGGTTTTCTTTGGAGTCGACATTCCTGGGTTTTCCGTCACTTTTCTCCATAGCGATGGATTCCCTCTTAGGTACCTTTGTTTCCTTTGTATTGGCATTGACTTGACTTCTAGAAATTGAAAGTTCACTCTGTTACACGCTCTCTAAAGCGACTCAAGTGACGGCAACCTCATTAATGATCAAGGAGAATCGTGGCCACTAGAGCAGACATATTGATTTCAATCATATCAATCACCTCCTCTTTCCAATCTGAGAACTCGAACCAGCTACAGGAGTGTAGCTATGAAGAACGACTTCGCAATGTTCAGAATTTTCTTCGATTTTTGCAGATCTCCTTGTCCTACGAGGACGAGAACTCGATTGCGATGCACTCGAAGTCTGCTGCAAAGTAATACAATCATGAAATATTCAATTGGCGTGCAGGGGACCTCCTTTTCTCCGAAAAAATGTGACATTAAGCAAAATAACAGGCGCAAGCGTGTTCAGCGATCTCAAAAGATGCTCAGTTACTCAAGCCTCACCGAACTGAACGACGCATCTTCGTCGCCAGAGAGAGCACATCCACTGGACTCGTCAACTTTGAAAAACCCAGGAACGCTGATAACTCGTTTCTGGACGAGAGGCAGCAGGACATTCCTGAGAATGGAGATTATTAGTGACTTTTGAACATATGAAAGAAAAAATTGTCTACTAAAAGATCAATTGAAATTGCATTCTTGCCTCAGTTCCATCGGATAGGTCAGCGATTGCGCCTTCGCAAATGTGTTTTTCCATAGGTCACAGGAAGCTGTGCGCAGTTTTGAAAATCTACCACGGCGGCCACTTAACAATCTCGTCAATAGCGGGGCACAATCGGACAAGAGACCATCATCGAAAGGACCCGTGATTTTGCTTTTTACGTTCTCCACGATCTGAACAGAACTTTCAAGGGGATTTCTAGCTGCATGTTCTTACTGAATCGTAGTTCAGCTGACCTCTAAATAAGCAGTCAAAGAACTTGGAGTGATTTCCTTCAAGCGTGAATCATCTCCATAGATCTTGCCAAGCATTTCGCCCAACATACCACATAACGTAGTAAATAAGACCCTGATCTATAAAAAAGTAAAAATCTGAATAAGTAGCCGCAAACAATAATGCATCTCAATTCTCACCAAAGACGGTTCCTGTATTGCCGCAAACAATTTTTGACAAATGATAAGGAGAGCAAGGAAGTCGCCATATATGGTACGGGGAAGTTTTTCAGTCTGAAGTACAAAGTTACCACCATTAGGAAGTGGACTTGTAATTGCAGAGCTCGTTTGTAAGAAAAACATACCTTATCCTCATTAATTATGCGTATAAGTTTTTCACCAAGCGACTGTATCACATTCGCGAAAGTTGTCAACTCTCCGAGTGCGTTGAACTCCAATGAGTTTCCTAAAGTAAAAGTCTTGCTTTGAATTCAATTTCTTCAGTCTCCAGTGTGCCTGTGTAAGCTTACCGAAATGAACTTCCTTTTTACTTATAGATTCGAATGGGTAGATATCGACAATATCAGACAATGCAGCGGTGAACATATGCAAACAACATATCTGAAAATTGTACATGATCAACTTATTTGCAGTTTACTGCTCATTAACATCAAGTCGGCCTTATTTTTAAACGGTCAGTTGCAAGAACGAATTTGAAGAACCGTTTCAGGCGCTGCAGTGGAGCCGAAAACACCATTTAGAACCGTCTCAGCTCTGCAGTCGACCTCATGTCTCACAGTGGTTTGCACCTCCGCATAAAGTCTACTAAACTCTGTTGAGCACTTCTTCATGATGTCCACACTTACATCCTGAATTGATATCACAATGAAAAAACATCTGCAGCTGCCAAATGCTTATGTTTTCCACAACAGACCTCATCCACGTGGTTCGCAATTTTGAAAAGTAATGCGAGAAGCTTGAACGTGGTAGAAAAATTCGGTTTCAACAAGTTACCCTCGTTGATATCGTCAGTCTGAAAAAACTAGAAATTTCGATTTTAAAATGAAAATGAAAACAAAAGTGAATTTCATCAACTCTAGATTTGAAATGTCACTTACCGCTCATCGCTTGTTAAGGTGCTTGCAACCCACCTTTTTAATAAAATCGGTCAATAGTGCAGATAGCTGTGACCATGTCTTGAGTACTGACTGCTTATCAAAAACATTAATGTGCTCTTCTACGACACCGCAGATATGGTTGAGCCGTTCCAAAACAATGCCATCAGTCTCGAGCCCACCACAAAGGGTTCCAGGGATGATTTCGAGGAATTCACTACAAATGACTTTCTATTATTCGCGTTATAAAAAAATCGACCCCATCTCGCGAGAATTTCATAATCAGATACATTAACAACGATATGTCGAAAGGAAGGAGCAAAAGTAGCTCGCCTGATCTTAGCTGGTGATTTCTCTAGCATGGCTCTAAGTAAATTCAGTGCTGGCCACTCTCCTACTGAGTTTGCATGGATGGATAGATTTTGAGCTCGAAATAGTTGACAAAGGGCACCCTAAAAATATCCACTCGAAAATCAATGATACAATAGAAGAATTTAATAGAAATCACCTCTATTTCTTCGACTTTCCTACGGCTCTCACCAATCCAAGCGCGTATCTGAATGAAAAGAAATCGCGATTCCCTGTGCCGTGCATCAGCATCCTCGATGGCTTCAATTCGACGGCCTAATTCAGCAAAACAAGAGCATATCGAGTTCGCGTCAGCTTCTGAAATCCATCACTTTGAATACCATACCACTTGCTACTTTTATTTCAGTAAGGTAACCCCAATTTTCTCTCGAGCCTGCTGCGCCTCTTCAAGAATCGCTGTTTTTCCATACAATTTGCTGTTTCCTAAGGAAATTCGTTCACGGGTACGCGGCACCACACCATCCTTCATCCTTTTTTTTNCCCCCACTTTGAATAGCTAGTTTCTGATCAACCAACGCACTGCCCTTAATTTTATCCATGTCAGCACAAGCTTCACATTAACACAGCAAGTATTTACGCTTGGGGCACTCAAATTTGCCAAGTTATAGAAGATGTGATATTGCAGTTCCCACATCTTCTCAACGATTTACGCTCCACTGTTTGACTGCGTATATGGCGGCCGATTCTGAGAAGCCGCAGAAGAGAAAAAAGTGCGTTCAAACTTCTCCCTATAGTGCTGCAATTACTTTGTGCGGAACTGTTTTGTTTGGAGTGGAAAATCGTTTATCATGCGAACATGAATTTTTAAATACAAAAACAAAACTTCTGTGAGTTGGAAACACATGCTCACCACTAATAGCTTCGTGACCAGCAATGCGCACAACTTGACCAAGGAAAACGCCATACTTTAGCATCAAATCCGGGGCATTAGCACATACAGGAATCTCTGCCATAGTAAATACAATAGAAAAGACATACAGATTAGTTTTATGATCAGAATAGACTCACCTCCTCTTGAATTCGCAGCTCCGAGAATTGAACAAATCAGAGGAAATACGTGCGTCAGTGCACCATTGTTAAAAACTCGATGAGGTCGTGGATCAGTGAGATAGCTAAATACGATATTGACGCTCTACTTTACATTGATCATGAAAAGTATCAAGAAGTTGTATATATCCAGTTCCTAGTACTGAACTAAACATTCGGAAAGGATGGGAAAATATGTAGAGAAAACGAACTCTGAAAAATCCGTGCTGGCTCCTTTCAATACAAGATTAAAGCTTTTTTCCTGGACCGGCTTGGCTATCTCGGCCTCGATTATCTTTTCATCTTTGTACGCCACAACAGGTTTGCCAACCAAGAAGCATAGGAAGCAAACGATTAGCTGAAAAATATAACTGTTAAAGCTAGTGAGTGTCGTCGAAGCCACAGAACTGATTACCTCTTCGAATCTCTCATCAACACTGGAAGGAGACGAGGTGATTAGAGCAGTATATGCAGAGATTATAGGTGCTGGTGTAGGCAACTTGTTTATGACAGCATGAGATCGCAGAGGTTTTGAAAATGTTGCAAAAAGTTTGTCTCGCAAGACACCTTCAAGTAAAAGGCTTAGAACCTATGAAGTACTAATGACTATCAGTTTTCCTCACCGCTGCTTAGCTTCGGTGCGACGAAACTGATGAATGAAGTCCAAGCTCCTAAACAGATTACCACCGCTTCTCTATCAGAAATTTTGAACCAAGTTTCCATAGTAGTAAAGAAATCGTTCCAATCTTTAGCTGGCATCTGTAAGCAAAGGTGTAGGACAAGAACTACATACAGTTCCGATTCCTTCCCATTACTAATTAGATTGGTTAGACTGACAGAATTACCAGAACATTCACATAATGGCTTTCGAGGAACTGATGAGTGAACGCGATATTCTGCCTAACTAAACGAACCTTTGTTCCAAAAAGCGTCACAGTCAGTTTGCAATATGCAAGCCACAACGATGCACCGTAGAAAACGATCTCTGCACTATAGAGCTCATTTAGAAATCTAATGAAATCCGCTCTTTGATTACGAAGTACAGATTTCGCAGCGTCTTCAACCACACAGGACGGATCTAAATAACGTTAAGTATCTTTAATTACACAAAACAAAATAATTAGAGGAAAAGCAAAGCGAGTACCTGATATAACGAAGTCGACTATCTTTTCGNCTCATTTAGAAATCTAATGAAATCCGCTCTTTGATTACGAAGTACAGATTTCGCAGCGTCTTCAACCACACAGGACGGATCTAAATAACGTTGTTTAAGTATCTTCAATTACACAAAACAAAATAATTAGAGGAAAAGCAAAGCGAGTACCTGATATAACGAAGTCGACTATCTTTTCGAAAACTCTACTGAGAAAGCGTAACTCAGCGAGTGGGGGCTTAGAGTCGTTCATGGCCCCAAATACTAATTGAATCCAATTCTCTTCGTGTAATCGAGAAGTTATATCTCTGCGACTAAAGCATTGAGGACAAAACCATTAAGGGCTTCATAATGTAGGGTGCACTGATTTAGCCGAGCTTACCTATTCTCGCCATTATTCCTTGCCAACAACGCTAGCGAATCATCAGCTTTTCGAAGTAAATCTAGCGCCGTTGTTCTAGTTACCTGAGCCGAAGAGGAAGAGCTCGTTGTACTAGCTGCAGTGTTGCCAGCCTTTCCTCCCATTACACTAAACTTACAAAGTGATCTTATAAAGTAACCGTGAGATATTCACATAAAAGACACTCGTATAGAAAAGAATAGGATAAAAATAAAACTAACACTTGCTAAGTTCAGGTTCGAACGTTATGATTTTCCGCAAACTTATATTTAAATATAAATTCTCGCGCTCATGAGTGGGCGCATTGGAGCGCGGAAACTACGCCACTGACAAGGGAAGGACAAGCTGGGACGTATGCCTACATATTTGTTTTTGATGTCTGATGTCAAATTCACATTCCAAGTCTGCGAAACGATTCTGGGATAAAATTAACGAAACACTTCTTCCATTTGACATAGGGTTTTGCCGATTTCTATGTTGCTAGACACTGTTGGGTGGATAAAACCAGAGCTGACCATTTCCGACCCCTGAAGGGATGCTCCTGTATACCAGAGGTCAAAAAAACAAGATTATGAAATCTCTTGCACGCTTTCTGCTTTATGGGTACGAAGGATCAGAATGGATCGTCATATCTGAGCGCACCTTCTTGACTGAAAATGAATCCTTTGAAGCTCTTCTGAAGCATATGCTGCTTCCACACTATTGAACCGATGACGTAATTTTTGAAGCAATAAGATAAAATAATCAATGGCGCTCAACTATCACACAATTCATCAAAATTCAAGGGCTTGAAGCTGCACTAATTTCTCCATAGTGAAGATAATGCGTGAGAAAGGTCTATCGTGCCCATCACATTACCGTCTCCGTGAAGATGGAATGAGGAGCAGCATTGGGATGAGCCTAGCCAAGAATTTAGAACCTTTCGCGATTTCTCTTGGATTCCACTAAAAATATTCAGAAATAATGAAGCACAATTAGCTCGTCCAAAGTAGAAAAGTGCAAATTTATTCATTTATTTATTACATGAGCAAAGCATCATGTGGAACTAGAGAAGACAAAAAAATTCCGTAGAAAATTTCACCTGGGATTGGAAAGTCGAAGCAATTGCAATTCCACTTGGATTGCAGAAAAGATTTTTACGCGTGAAGTCATAAAAATTAGAGAAGTATTTTCTGCAATTTCAAGCAAGTATTCATTATTCTCTGCATGATCCCAAAAAAATGTGAAAAAGTGAAGGTGTTAAATATGTGCAATAAGCAGAAGCAAATATTCATGTGAGTTGAATTGCATTAAAGCCTTTTATTTTTCTATTTATTTATGGCTGAAAAAAAGAAAACTACCTCTTCCTATGCTTTAGGAGTAGAGGAGTACCAGCGTGGACGAGATTCTAACGTTATGAAACGAATAAAAAAAAATTAACAATGAAATACAAAAAAGTAAAGCTGGTTTGAGTTGTTAGTGTTGATATAATACAGCGTGACACTTCCAAGAATAGCCGTCGACTAACTGGTAAGAACCTGTGGACTGACCTGAACTAACACGTCAACATTAAGACGCGAAGGGTGCCCCCCCTCCTCCAACTACATTTTNCCCCCCCCCCCCCCCCCCCCGACTACATTTTCACCGGTTTTTGTTACCCTATCCATCTCGTCCCTAATTTTTTCCCGATGATCCTTCCTCGTGTGATGTTACCAGATGACTAAGGTGTTCTTCCATTGATAGAAGTCTAGTTCCCTAAGCATAACCGCTATACGCCTAGCAATATGCTCCAAACACATTCATTTATTTCCATCCAGTCGTTAATGCTTTAGGCCATCGCGATCCCCTTATTTTTTCACAGCAGTGTAACATGGAAGTCCTTGGTGAGTACCTATGCTGAAAGGACACCTACATGCTTTAATGCTTCCATTCCTCTCCAATCCGTTAATCTTGTATTCCTAGAAGTCGTGTGTTCCTTTCAATTTACCATTACTCAGCTTCTGCCTCGTGCCAATGACCATTTAAGAAGCGGATTAGTGAGCGGATATAAGGAGACACATTCATGCGATTTGTGGTACTTCACCTGAACTACTTAACGATCCTTGACAATGATGATTAATGCTTGATGTATCATTAGTATGTGGGCAAATGCATTTAACTACTTTTCCTTGTTTATTTCGTAAATAACAACGATTTACCCAAAATCATTGATAGTTGGAGAAGTGGTACCTAAAACCAAGTGAGGCTTGAAGTATATTTATAGTTGGAAGTATTTAATGACAGTTTTGTGTGGTCGTTGTTTGGGCAAACCTTTATTACGGATGGGTCCCAGCTTTTGGGTGCCCTTTGTGTTCACGTATGTATGTATAGAATTCTGAATCGTATAGAACCTGAAGCTAGGTTGGAGTGAGTCTTTGATCGCACATCCCTGGATTAATACTCATCCAAGCAGGATAGAGTATAGAAGCACTGATTTGTTTATGGACTGGACACACAAGTCATTGTGAAGACCGAATACCCGTTCAAACTGCCATTACAGTTTCTACTAGGCGTCGGATGTGGGGACGCATTCCAACACGACACACTTCGGTCATCAAAACTGCTAATCAGTCCCAGGGCGATTTCCTAGTTATACAGTGAGGGCACTTTCACACACCTCAACCAACATGAATCGAGTCGCGGCCGGTTTCTACTGTCTAGAGCATTTTTCTCACTGTCCTCTGCACCCTGATCACACGAAACAAACACTCAAACGCGACATTTTTCTGAAAATTTGCAAGAAAGTCAGACACCCCAATGTGCATGACCGGATCTCCAAGTACAACTCTCAATCTACGTTTTCGAATGCATCTTAGCATCTGTAAAAGGAGTGTTGGCTCAAGTTGGCAAAGCTGTTGTACATAGATTTCTAGTTAGGCGGTATACCAATCAACCGAGGCAAAATTCTACCAAAGGATCTGAATACCCAAGCGCAACCACTTGCAGATTCAGATCCGCTCAAATCAGACAGCCATAGTACTGAAAAGTGCTTCATTATTTTCTGATGGGTCCTATGCTCTCCTTGCCTTGAGGTTTCTCTGATACGATTGCTGTTGTAATACTGAATGCAATGGTTTCTGTCGGAGTTGTCTCCCTTCTAGCCTTTCCATCGAATACCATCCTCATTAGTTTGAGCATTGAAGAATGTTACGAAAAGAATGAGCATGGACGTCATGACATTTTCGTCATCATTCTCATACTGTTTTTATTTTGTTCGTGTTTGATGGTAAATCATTTCCGGGGAGTGAGCTTACCTACCCGGACCCGAATTACCGAACAACCTTTCTTTGATACCTTTCAGCAGCGGAATTTCATGGACGAAGGTTGTCTGGGTCAGTGAGAGGAATCCGTTGCAAGACCATCTATGAAAGTAATTGCATTGTTTTTTCCACTGTTCTGCACTTTCCTATGAGTGTCTACTACTTCAAAACATTTCAAAGCACGAAAACATAACCGCCAACTCCATTACGGAAATCAATTGTGCGGAACCGAAGACCTTTGGAAAAATTGGTTTGTTGGTCTTTTATGTGCCACTTGAACATCCTTCCGTGAACCGGCAAAAAACACAACGAAGTCGAATTCATAATGTGGTGACGGTGATTTTCAGTAATACATTAGCGAAATCTATTTGAGAGATTATAAATGAGGAGGTTTCTGTTCTGAAGCATCACTTCTGTTAGATCTTTATTTTGTAAATTTACTACCCATCATACAGTACCTTCTATCACAATTATCATCTATGAGAATAAACGCCTCAAATTGGTCTCTAAACCGGAAACTAAGAAAAATATGCCAATAGCACAGAAAAATAAATTATTTGTTATCAAAAATGCTATTTGACAAAATCGTTTTTCTTCCAAAAATACAGGAAGAAAAGTTGCGATGTCGGCAAGTGGCGGTATTACCAATGCTAGCAGCATACCTGAAAAGTATGAATTCATAATAATGTTAGCCATGAACACTCTCATTTTTCCGCAACTACCAGCATTTACAAGTGAACCCAGAATCATTGCAGACGACGCGAATGATGTTGGAATTCGTTGTAATATTTAAGAATTTTAACATCAGAAGTATTACTCCTCATCATCTGCATATTATGCAAAAATATAATTAATTGCATAATCAACTCATGCTAAGTATTCGATGGTCTATGCCCAATAACGATCACGGGAAATTGTTTAGCTCTAGATGGTCAAACAATGAAATTCACGCAGGATGGAGACAGAGCTGCTTCAGTGATTCACACTGAACGTACCCTACCACCACAGTCCCAAACTATTATACATGCTCGTGCCTCGTTTAGTTCAATTCGCCCTTGCTTTTGTGTTACTCTAACACTGCATTCTCATGAGTGAAGCTGGCATCCCGTATTGGTGCTATTATCGTATCTATCATGGAATAATATTATCATGGAATCCTCGACCGGCATCTGCGTAGGCCAACCGAACCTTCTATCTCTTCGGGCTTGATTAGTAAGAGCCAAACTCATCTGTTGAGATAAAGGCACCGGGTTGTACATTAAGGGCCATCCGGGCGCTTGATGTGATGCGAGCATCAGAAACTCTTTCTAAGGAAATTTGAAGGCTTATAACTTTTTCAGAGAACTCCCTCAGCAAGTTTGCCTTCTATAACCACAAACAGCACCATGAACCCTATCGATATACCTAGTTAAATGTTTCATGAGGAGTTGACACCCTCCCTGTCAAGATCCTGAGTTGATGGTAAATACGGGAATCATCTACGGAATGAGATTGATAAACTGCTGAAAGATTTATAAGGGAGACTTCAAGTCTTGACTCCTGTCGTGTTTTCATGTTGGAGCAATCTCAAAATCTTCTCGTATATATCGTACTATCATACAAGAATTTGATTCATTCCGTGATTATCGGATAGACATTTAATTGCAGATTTCATTTCGATGCCATTCTATATAGCTGCTGCTACTGACATCTCCAATTTTTTGCATCACAACGTACATTCCTGGGGAAACATTCTCGAATTCATTGACACCGTATTAATCCTACTCCTGTCGGATATTTGTTCTTCTCTTCGTGGTTTCTCATCATCAGAAATATCTGGAACGGCTCTTTTTTCATGCTATCATGTAGGTCCTCTACTCCGCCATCCGCAGTGGGATATACTTTGCTGTCGAGAATGGTTGGTTATTAACTGCCTGCTCCCCTATTTCGTTTCCGATGGAGACTTTTTTTTGATGTTGTGCCTATCAGCGAAACAACAAAAATACAACACCTCCTAAAACTGAATGCGACCTCTGTTGTCTATTTATATACCCTTATCCCCAAGCCTCCGACCGTAATCTAAAACGCAAAATGTGAATTTACTGCGATTCTACCAGTCGTCCCTAACTCTAGTCACAAAAAAGCCATGGAAGGAGTCATCAATTAGCGGCGCATGTTGATCATATTTTCATACCGTAACACATTGCTGATCAGATCAAGCAGAAACTGTTTACCTCATTAGTATTTTTGATGTTTTGCAAAAATAATATTCTGATTATGTTCATTGAATGCTACCGATTTTCCGCACTGTAGCATCAAAAAGAATTTTTCGTCATTTGTTTGCCTCAGTCATGTTTTGCTCCTCCTCAGACATATTCACGTTTGCTGCTTAACACCAAACCAGGAAGCTGATGGATCAGCCTACGATGGAATGCTCAGCAGCACTGGGATGGTGACTATTGTTTTTTTAGAGCTCCAGGTCTAACACAAATTCTTAAAATGCCACTCGGGCAAGCCCTTTTGAAGGCATAGAGATATGTAGGTAAGCGGAATCAATTTTTTTTTGTTATTTTGATTACCATAGCTAATAAAACAGCCGCTCGAATTGCGCGTGTTGGGCGCAGTACTGTTTCACTCTCTCAGTGCAAAGAATAGTTTATGATGCTCACCTGAGGTTATTCCGATCAAAGGTATCAAATTTTCGAGATTCGGCACGGCCACAGCAAGTAGAACTGAAAACTGGTATGTGAAACAATGGATTCGGTGTGCACGTAGCTCTTTCTCTTTTCTTTTCGGTAAAATCAGAGCTAGTCTACAATGTCAGAAGTGAATCGGAAGACCACATATGTGTGAGGTTTTCTGTATGATGGGAAGAACATTCCTAGCTTGACACCGATTCCAGCTTCCCAAGAGGAGCACCGCATAACTAATTTTACCTGGGAAGTGTGAAAAGCTGGAACTTCCTTCACTGCTCTTTCTGCCACAATATTTATGATGAACACAAGGTAATAGAATAATTGTAGCACAATGCAACTTGGCTTCCGCCCCAAATGGAACTTCAGATAGTTATACTCTAGCAGGGATGCAGCTTTGGTGTTGTGAAACCAACTCTCTGGGGTCGATGTGTTAAACTTACAGCGAGCGTTTGCACCCAAATTTCACACTCGCAGGCATGCACACATTGGTTTCGTAGCAAATCCCCTAATAACCTACTGGAAATTCGATGTTTACTTCTACACTGCGCGAAACACACCTGGCGTATGTGGCGGTCCACAAGATCTTGCTCCCAAGTAAACTACAATCAGTTGTGACGAACACGAAGGTTTAAATCGAAAATAAGAACTAATGCGGGGTGGTAAGAAAGCGCTTGTGCTCCGATTAGCTCTTATTACAAATACAACTGAAGTACGCCACCGTAGCCGAGTCGCAACGCCTCCAGAGGTTGCCCCGCCTTCAAATATGTATTACAATTTGCGTCGCAGCCTCCCCGGTCCGCGACCGTGCAGTTGTTCTCGTCGCCCACCCTTTCTCGGTGCAAGTCATCGCTGAGTCACCCAGGTTCAGAACAGAAGAAGATTTTTTCACTATTTGCTTATCCCTTATAAATGGCCTCGGAAACACTGACCTTTTCTCATCGAGGGATGCAATTTTGATGTGTATCTAAGTTTCGATAGATGCACGTTAATATAAGGATGAAAACACAGTGGTACGCACATGAAACGAAAACAATCCCACTCCTCAGTCCATAGTCAACGATGAGAGTCGTCATTCGTTTGTTTTCAGCTGATTTTCGTTGTATAAGACGTAGCACTAATGGTCGAAGACTCGTAGAGAGACTGTATAGTTGAAGCAGGTAGCCAGTGTAGAGGACTAATGCAAGCAGAGCTTTCATAGTCAGGTTCAGACTGAAACATTCTTGCTATAGCAATTACTATTCAACTGCTCAGGATCCATTAATTACTCTAGTTCAAATTGAGCTTGGTGTTTTCGAGGACTAATTTTGGGCAGCTTGTTTTCGCTCAGAAATCAACTCGTCCAAGCACTGCATAAGGTAACAAATTTGCTTGTTGATCACTGCTTTTTGGTTCTCTGGCCATAAATGAGTTCCTCCATCACAGTGATTGAAGTATACTTTGCTTTCCTATTCATAACAAAGTTTTGTTGATCGCAATACCATATAACTGCATTATACTCACAACCGTTATCGCCTTCACTCATTTTCGAGAAGCCAAATAATGCCTATAACCTCGCCTTATCTTCAAATCATTCTTTTCTCTGAGTCACCCGTTCACATAATCCCAATAGCGGATCACGCGATTGAGCTCATATTCTCTAAATAGGATATCAAAGGTTAAGAGCTCATAGCTGCGTGATTAACGCGATCTTCAAGAGCAATCCGGTGTTTGAGCTCCCACAGCGAACAAAAACAATCCGCATTTGTCGAGGTAATCGCTTTAAAAGGAGCGAGGAACTCTCAGTAAGTAATTATGATTGCAGCGAAACAGTTCATTAGCTGATTCCGAGTAATCCGAAGGTATCCACGACTCTACGGTCGAGGCATCTCGAAATCATTATGAACTGCTCTCCTTGAACAGGATCTAAGATTGCTACAAGGGAAAGATGGGCACTCGCTGGAACACTTGGTAAGCATCAGGAACCCCGATGAAAAAAAATGTAAGCAACCTTCTCGATTTCGAGGACTTGTGAAGATAAATTGATTCTACTAGCGAGGCAGGTCTAGTAGGACAAATTAGGACCAAATAGGGGTTCATGTGAATTCTTTCAATTTATGTAGGAGATAAGGTTTTTGATTACGTAAAACACTTGAATTTCATTAATGTGTGACATTTTCAATTTGCCAGAATTACTAGAGATTAGAAAGTTTTGAGAGGAGGAGCAGGGATAGGGCAAGGGGAGGGACGGGGGGTATTCGTGCAGTTCAGATTCAGATATTGGAATAACAATTCTATTCGGAGCTTCAAACGTGTCTTAGATTATCCTGGGGCAGAATCGGGACCTGATCGAGAGTTTCACACAACTTAGAAAAACTGTAAACAAAATCCTACGCCGACACGATTAGAACAAGACCCCTTGTCACTTATGAAGGTGAACTACAGGATCGAAAAAATCCTATACGTCATTTCAGCAGAGTTTTCAAGATCGATAACGTTATTGATTCACAGAATAAATGGTAATTGATCAGCTATGGAATAGTCCTAAGCCCGCTTGCTTTTCACGCTTGTCATGAAAAACAGTGCAGACAGCCTATTATTCCTATGTCCTCGTAACCGGTATTGAGGGCTGTATGTGATTCAGTTGCTGCCGCCATCTTACTCAAGTGCAATGGTTCTTTACCTCTTCTAAAACGTGAGATTGAACCCTTCCTGAGTTAGATACCAAAATATCATGGAGCTAACATCTCGGCAAAATCAAGGTGCTCCTTCCAGAATTCATAGTCATCGTTTAAACACAATAGGCATACATTTCATGAAAATCCTAGCAACTAATGCGGCGAATAAAGGGCTATCTGCAGCCACCGGGGTATATGATCTCATCGTGGACTGAGAAAAAATTATGGCGGGGTTTAGCGTTGCTTCGTAACCATGGTCAGACACACAAGGTTATGCCAAATCAGGAAAAAATGAAGGCGCTTGACTAGATGCATTACCACTATCCATTTTCAGTATCCCCCTTCTTACCGACATTCGACGGATCTTGCTTCTGATCCAATTTTTCCTGAGCACAGTCTTTACACTAATATCAATTTTTCGCATAATTTTTTCTGACTCCGATGCATCTTAAAAGCCAACCTCAAACCACTTGCCACCTACCTATCCATCACCTTCTTGTTTTTTTCTGATTTCAGATCACCCTACAGATGAGAAATTTCATCGTAAATCCCACCCTTCCCTATGGCCAAGCTGCGTTCACTCCGCCCTCCAGGAGCGGGTATTAAAATCATGCTTTCAGTTCATTCATCACATTTCCTAATTTTGAATATTTCTTTTCACACGTAAATATATTTCTAGTTCTCAGCTCTTAGGGCCATATGACTGTAAGAGGTCTTCGGTTACTATTGGTAGCAACGCCTGAAACCATTATGCTGTACTATTCACTGACAACTCCTTCCGGAGACGGAGATCTTACTCCTCAGCATGACTCCTATTCTAAGCTTTCAGTCATGCAAGAAATCAATATTGATCGCTATCGATTGACAGGCATTTCAGATTAACGCTACTACCTTAGTTCGCGAGACGTTCTCCGTATCATTCAATTAGCTTGAACGCGACATGCATTTGACATGCAGCTGGTGGGGCAGTCAGACAAATCTACGAACCGCTAAATAAAGTAATCGGTGCATCAAGCTACTGCACAGTATGCAATAAGCTACAGACACTACGGACATCGCGATCTTCAACAGGTTTCCCTCGATATTAAGACCAAGAATAGAGAGCTGAGTTACATTATGCGATGGCGATTAAGCTAGTACTACATAAGCCCATTAGCTAATTAGGATTGAATTTTGTAAGTTCCGTTCCTCACCTCCCTCCCCCTCCCGTCTCCTAAACACACGTCCTAAGCCTCATACATCGTGAATTAGACGTACGCCTATGCCTGTCGCATCGACCCCTTGGAAATGGAACTTTCGAAATGCCCCGTGAGGGCACGCAATACACTGTAGCCCCGAATCCTTCTGGGAAACTTCACAATTTCCCTGTCTTCCATCTGCTCACTGACGTGACAATTAGAATCATGCGCTACTGTTGACCAGATTAGTTGAATGCTTATGGATGTTGGCTGTCCCTAGTATCGTATGAGGCATTCTTAAATCTCATGAACATCGCTTTTGCCACATTTATAGAATTTTAAAAGAGCTTTCACGATGGAAGGGATTGAAACCCCTCAAGTATTCGTGTCTGTCCACCAGCTAGTATTCTAGGGCGAAAAAGTAGGCAGTGTGAAGAATTAAAGGCACGGTTCACGATAAAAAAGGTTACTGTGTTCTTCCTTTAGGATNCTCGCTCCCACAATCTCGGCGCTTAGGGCATAGCGGAAGCCCAGTTGCTGCCGTAGTTCGCTTTCCCGCCCCTCGATCGGTGTCACGTTAGACGAGTGTCGAGACAATACAGATTGCTATCGTTCTAGGACCCACGCACAGTCAGATATCGCCGAGTGATTAGGCGATGTTTTTCTCCCATTCTTTTTTCCTCTGTTTTTCTTTTTGCTGCCGCGATCCCTTGTTTAATTTCCTACTCCTAGAGGCTGAAAAAGGTGAGCTACTTTTGCTGTTACCATTGTCTGTTATTCGCACCAGGACCCACACGCGCGCAGTGAAACACACTGTTTAGCCCGTCCGGACGCCCCACTCTTCTTCATTTTTCTGGTTTCATTTTCCAACCCCCTTTTTAACGGTTCTTCGAAGCCTTTTGTCACTTTGGAAATACCGATGCACGCAGTTTCTTCACCTCAGTCGCTCTGGTTTCAATCTTGTCTTTCATTTTTCATCATGATGTGGATTACCCAAAATTATCGTGAACTGTGCCTTTAAAGAAGTTTGTTACCGATGAAGCGCTCACACCAATTTGCAGAATTATCGAGCAAGGCAGTAATCACGAAATAGGCTACAGAATGATCAGAGACCAGCTGTGTCTGCTGTTAATACATATTTAGCAGTGCGCAAGAGCAGTCATTCATTGTACGGTCGCCAGTAACGATCATACTCCGCAACTTGAGACAGCATGAGATGGTTTGGTAGGTTGATGATGCTCGGGTGCTGCAGAGAGGCTGTGCCACAAACATAGAGGTTATTACGGGATTGCCATTTGTAGCACAATTGTGTTTGCTGCAAAAGTGATGACCCCTTTGAAGATCTACTTTGTGGGGACCACCAAGATTGTACTATTGAAGCGTTTCCATAGATATTGCATGCAGTCTCAATGGAGATATAAAATAACGGAAACGTCACATTAGCCCTTGTAGGTCGTAAACAACTTACGGACTCTGATCCATATTTAGTGTTATGCTTTCCTTTACATTTTCTCCATAAGTGATATAACCGTAGAAACCACATCCAGAATATACAGTAGTCACCTGTAATTCTTTAAACAGTCAGTTTTCTTGATTCTAATTGAAGGTGGAGCTCGAAAGTTGCCATTATAACTTTTTATGGATGATCTCATCTTTTGCCTTTGCCTTCATTTTTGTTCACATTTTGTTGATGAGTGCCACTTTTACCGCATATCTTGTCCAGGGATCAAATCCCTTCACAAGCCAAGATGAATACCTCCACAAGCCATTTATGCCCTACCTTTTCTAACCCATATCTAGTCCAGGTATTATATCCTTCCTCAAACCAACTATACTCCGCTTACGTGCAAGGCCGGCCTGTATGCACCAAACTTGTTCAGTAGGGAAGAAGCACCGACTTGTTCAAGGAGGTTGTTACTAAAATTCAATGCCTGAGCCGCATGCGCATCAGTACCTCTGTGATTATGAGTGGAGAAGAAATGTCCTGCCCTGGCCTGATCTGAGACTTGATAGAAATTCACGAAATGTGGTTATGGGCAGTCCGGTGTTCCACTTAGTGAAAGCTGACTTGAGGCGGCTCCGTGAAAGAGCATCCTCCACTATGTATNATGTATACTGATGCATGCTGTATCAATGTGTCGCCTTTGGTTGTTTCGGTCTTGTTCTTCGAAGATCAAGAGGCTTTGTCGAGAAAGCGATATCAAACATTTACCCTGTCATCGTACCGTATTTATTTATCCAACTTATTCTGCAAAGAATTTTACCAGGTACGGTCTCATTTACGATTGTTATATCTCTTATGTGCGCATAAGCTGCACTACCACGGCGACGTCATGATTCCCGATTTCCATTTGAGTGGATTCTTTTTACAAATACAATTCTTTCGTTCAAACTGGAAATTGTTGAAGGCATAATTATCGATGGCATGTACGGTTAAACAATCGAGGACGTAAGCGTACTCTCAGAACCCCTCTTTCATTTCATACACACGCGTCGCGTATAATTTCGCCTTCAATTACTTAACCACAGCATACCTTGAACAATTCACAATCTCAACATTGTGATGATATCACGACGAGAAAGAGCGTTTCGATAGAAACTCCGCTGAAGGTGGCTAATTTGGGAACCATGTTAGGAGATGGCTACAGTATCCCCTACGTTTGCAACACTCTGCAACCTGCTTGTTTTGAGAAGGGAAGTCATTTGGAGTTCTTGAAAACAGTGGGTGCTCTGACAACTTTCGAATTATTAATGCGTCCTTCGATTACCGTTTTCCCGATAGAAAAGCCTCATAAATAGCCTCCTCTAAGGCCATTGTTTGGTCTTAGCTGGTGGTCCGTAACAACGATTTCATCCCTAGCTTTTCAAGACTCTACAATTTCTTTTGTTTCATTACTTCTATCTGAAGTTTGAATTGTCTTCCCACATATTCGAAATGAAAAAAAAAGCTTTGCCTATTTTCAACGGAACGGATCACTAAAACGTACCAAAACGATCCCTGTCGTCAACACTCCTGTCCAACCTCGCATTTCACTCGGATGCTCCATTTTATTCGTCAGCGGTAGTACCTGAAGTAGGTTATGAAATAATTGCGATTGTTACTTCCTGAAAGGAATTGAATCTGAAGCCAAGAAAAAAATCTGAGGGGAGCGTGGTTGAATTTATATATCTTGCAGTCATCTTGCAGTGATTCCTAATCCAGAGGTATTTGAGTATTAACTTCATATTTAAAAGGATGAAGGATGAAGTTTTGCGGTAGGTAATCTCTTTTCGGAGTGCTTCCCTTATACACTCGAATTCCATTCAGAATCGTGGTGACCGTACAATAGCGTATTTGGCCAATACAACGGTTTGCGGTGCCCGGTCCGTGAACAGATTAGTCTGCTAGACAAGTCTTGTATCAATTAACCAACCTAGAAGGGATGGAAGGATTGGTTGGCCTAGGCGATAAGAGTGTAGCCTCTACAATGAGTTGCGATGACGAGCCGATAAAACTCTGTGCTTTTATATGTACTCCCAAAGAGTCCAACTCTACATTGTACACGACTCTGGACGGGATGGGAGGCTTGGTTGGGAGGCCGGATAACGATCCCTTCCGTGTGGAATGGTGCATCACTTACCTCTACACCACTTCCACTCAGCCAAACACTCTTAATGCTCCAAATCAACTTAGAAAAATTCAGAATTTCATTTAATGTATCCGCAATTACTACGACCGCACCTAAAGCATTCACTCACGAGGGCCTGTCCTTCAAAAGAGTATATTACAGCTCCTGTAGCCATAATTACTCCTTGTGCATTAGTGAACCATGGAATTTCGTTGATGACATGCTTGGCCGTTAGCAATTGCTAAAAGAGAAACTGAGAAATTCAAATGACGTCGCTAGCTTTCATGAACCTTACCATTTAAATTAAATGACGGTCTTATTAATTGTAGCTTAGTGAATTGACTATGCTGCTTCCAAACATCACTCGGTCCGTCAATTATTATGAAACCTACTACAGTACCGACTTAAATTTGAATGGATCTTACCGAAAAAATGATGGCAATCGAAAAGACCATGCAGATATTCCCGACCAAGCTGATATAGGACATCAATCGTACGCTCCTGAATGTACTAATGATCGCATAAACTTTTCCTTCAAGCTCCTACCTACTCCACTTTGAGCTTCTTCGGCTATGTGATCATTGGGATTTTGACTCGCAGGGAAGAGGAATGCTTGCTGTGCACTTGCAACAGCGATAGCCGTTGGCTACTTGTAATGTTTACTACTTACCGTTATTGATTATTTGTAACGATTTTTGAAGGCCAAGCAAGTGAAGACAAGACCTCAATGAAGACTCAAGTTCCTAGACTTGCGATTTCGTGAAGATGAACTGATAGTAGGTGGGAAGTAGCACTTCGAACAAGACCACCGAAGTATCGGGGTTCCAATCCAGTCAACCGACGTATTTAGCACAGAGAAGGAGCTAGGTCTCCAACGAACCAGCCAATGGTCTACTGTAAACATTTTCGACTTGTTTGAGTCTGTGGTGATCAGCTCTAAGATATAACTGCATTTTGTAGCAGCTGTGCTGGAATTGCAAGTGGCCTCAAGAGAAGTAGTGTTCTCTTTTCCATGAACGTTTTGAGAAGTTTCTGGCTATATGAGACTACACATTGGTCGATTGTGATTATTTCAGGAACCATTTTTCAATGCTTCTCAGCAATTTGGAGAATAGAAACACACGTTTCCCAGGTGTCCTCTACTTGGTACGATGATAATGTAGACATTTTTCCCAGAACTATTTGGCTGAGGTTTACGTCGTTGCACAAGAGCATATGGTTTGCAATCGTAGTGAGTTTAGGACATCGCAGACAGCAGGATGGACACGCGATAGCAAAAAATGTATAAAGGAAATTGAAGCAAGTCCTCGACTTTCGGTCTTATACATCCGAACTTGCACGAAGAGAATTGAACAAAGCACATAGTCTGCTTTTTCCTCAACAGCTATCCGACAGTCTACTTTCCTACTTTAGTCGATTTCGCCTTCTCGATAACATTCTGCAACAGGGAACACAGATTCTGAATATTCATCTTCCAAGAAATAGCCATGCGGATCAACAACGCTTCCTTCCATCAAAATGGCATAATTTGTCTGGAGGTAAACATCTAGGTGTCTGGAAGGTTTAGGGGAAGTGAGAGGGCCTTCGTCTAGCGAATTTAGAAAAGCATCCTAAAAAGAGCACATCGGGTTTGAGATTTTCTTCAGAATGTGGGTTAGCGGCGTCATATAAAAACTGAATCTTTACCCGTTTCGAATGCATGCTGTCAAGGGGTGGTGAAGTCGCAAGTGACGCACCCTGCCACATGCATTTCTTAAGGAGCAAACTCTGGATTGATACCCTGCCAGCCAACAGAACTCCCACTACGGCATGGGTGAGGAACCAGTACTCTCGTACTTTTCACTTACCTTTGACCTCTTCAAATCTTGCGTACTCGCCTCTATCACCTAACTCTTTTGCTTTTTTCATGAAAGGTCCTTCACACAAACAATCTCTCAGAAGCACAAACGCCATTTATTCGTTTAATCGTATGGTTTTTGAAATTATGAACAAAATCGCTCACCTCACAAGCGCTATTAGTTCAAATGGCACCAAGGCAAGCACCATATAAAGAAGCTTGCTGAGATTCAGTTGTGGCCAAATATGACCGATAATCTGGAAGTTAGCTAATTTGAGTTTAGATAGGGTGTTTCGCTAAGATTGTGCATTTTGTTTCAAGATGTCTTCGTCCTAGGTTTAAAAAACGGTTGCAGTCGTCCGAATAGCTGCAGATTGCAGGCTCTTGGAGATATTTAGTCAAGGAAAGTCTTAATCAAGGATAAAGAAAGGAGTTTCTCCTTCTAATGGCCGTAATGTACTGCCTTTTCGTCTTCTTCATACCATTCCTGCACTTCTGCGCTAAGTATTGTGATTATTGTAAACTAGCCTCTCTTGCGTGGTCCACGACAAAAATGTAGAAGACAGAGCAGATTCCGAGGACGAAACTCGAAAGGCAGAGATCCACAAAGTGCCTGGAAATAATCGGATAGAATGCAAGTAGTCTTTAATATTTTTGTACTGTAATATCAGTAAGAGGTGAAGGCACCTGTACATACTCGATTCTGGATAAACTATAGCAACCTTAAGCTGATCTCTGTTTTGCAGATTTATCTCTCCTCTTCCAAGCTCTCCCGAGTTGGAGGCTGACCTGTTGGCAAGGCTTCGTCAATGTAGTGAGTGAGTTTTGTGGGGAACACAGTTTGCATAAATCAAGGATTGCCGTAGAATGAAGGAAAGAAAATTTCATAGAAATTGGTGTTACTCTTTCTCTTTCCTTTCTTTTTTCCCTTATTCTAGCCCTTTTTGGTCGAGAATGCCGTTGTGAATCGCTCAAGTACTGTAATGGCCGGCCACAAAAAACAGTTTTTTCGGTAGCTTTCTGTACAGTACTCAGCTACAATTGTTCCTAGAACTGCACACTCTTCATTCAGAGTTAACGCCCACATCATGTTTTTGTCTCTTACAGGTGTACAGGTGTAAAATAAAAAAACGGAGGAACAGAACAGCGATTTTTGACGATAAAGGGAATAGAGGTGAAAAAAAAGCCAGGAAGACCTCTGCGAAACTGCGTAAAAGATTCTCGCTTAGTACTTTCCCCATTTCCTTCATCACAAACAATGCTTACAATCAAATAAGCACTTTGGCATAGTGACGGCGTGCGAATATCTTGCCCATGGGCTCCAGACAAAAGGAGGTCATGAGAAGGACTTTTTTCTTTCCACCAGAGTCCAGGTTTCTCATCAGAATATTCAATGGGAATGTTACGTTACTAATTGGTAGGAATGAGCAGGGTCTCCATTCTTTCCATATTCATCACTGTTTCCGCTCCCTTTCGTCCACCTCTTTTATCAGTTCCAGGATATCAATCCGATTTCAATATTCTACGACTAGTACTAGCTATTCCAATTCAATGGCGCTTATGATACTACAGGCCAGATAAATTTATATCCCATTGAAGCCCTCAGAAAGCTGAGTGGGAGGGATGCTGGGCGATGAAATGAGTGGGCGCAGATGGTACCAACGTCATCTTCGGGTATTCTGATGAGCCTTGAGCTAAATAATTGAGTCAGTGGTAGATCTATGGATTGGGCTGAACAAAGAGCACCCTAGAGGCCATAGTTATTACTTAGTTTCATACCCCACCATCTAGTATGTATTATATAACGATTTGAATATAAATAATCCATACTTTCGATCTGACAACAGTACCATTTTTCTTCCATCTGTTCTATAGTTCTGATTTGGCACAACAGTCTATCTCATTTGGGAGGCGAGTTTTTTTCCAAATCAGCCCGACACCTAACTGCCCTGGACAAAACGTTCCTGCAACGTTGTTGCGGGATGGCGATGTGTGAGCCATTTGTTCCTTTCAGAAAGCTCGTACTTGAGATTGCTTCCTCCCGAGGGGTTTTCTTCAGAAAAGACTCGTGGGTGAACTGAACATTTTAATCACTCAAGCGAGATTAATGCGAACAGATTGAATTTCTTCTTTCTTTGGATAATGACTTAGTCCTTTTGGGATTACACGCTCTCGTAGTCGTTTCCAGATAACAGAACTTATCTTTTTGAGTTATACAAAGAAAGTGTGCATGCACCGACAATGCATTACTACGAAAATCACATTTAGTGAGTCACCTTTCTGCATTGTAATTTCCTCACGAGTTGATTTGTGCCGAAATTACGAGTAATTGAAAAAGGATTCTCGGAGCCATGTGGCTATTTGATTTCTTTCACATGCTTTCATTTCATCGCAATCACTACTTACACCCTTCTTGATTCCGTCAGCCGTTTATTAATGCAACTTGAAAGTAAAACTTACTCTATCCGTTTAGGCACCTTGAAGACTTACACAGAATTTCTGAGTCTTTCCCATTTCAGTGTGTGGTATGGCCTGTTAGACGATTCTGGTACCAGTTGGCCGACGTGGGAGGGATAAAAGTTCATTTTTGCTAGACGGTAACTGAGCCGGAACTCCATCGCTGGAGAAAGTTTGTAATTATGTGCGATACTTGCCCGAACATCATCTCTGCTCCGCTTGACATATCAACTGTATCACCTGCCGTCCCGCTGATCATTGATTTCCTCGGGAGGACATAGCCTAGTCCTGGTCTCTGTCCACCGTGTCCGGTCCACCTGATCTTCGATTCGTTGGCATAAACAGCGGTGCCCCTGATACCCGTTTGTTGAGTGAGCACAGGACACTGATTACCCTTAGCATTGGGCTGTGTACGTGACCAAGAAAATTGGAACGGCTGGTATTGCTGTGCCGAACTCTCCTCATATTGTCAATGAATCCCTTGTAGATTGGTGTAGCCTTGGTCGGTTGTCATAGAGCTTACCAAGCATCCCTATGTCTGAGTGGAACACCGTGGTTGCCCAAGGCTACAATTAGTGCCTCTGTCTCGACAGTATAAAAGGCCTTCTTCCAATCGATGAATGTCAGACATAACGGCAACCCGTATATCGCCATAGTTTACTGATTGTGAGTCCTCTAACCGTGTGGACGTGTTCGATTGTACTGGACCCTCTCCGAAACCCTGACGTGACTTGGATGAATCAGATACGATGCCGACAGCAGGCCGAATGGACGACAGTTCCCAATATCGTGTGAGCTCCCTGCTCATACAGCTTTGCTAGCTTTCCACGGCGTGGGTACTTTTCATTTCGAAGGTACCGCTAAAGAAACTAGCCAAATTTCCTGACGATAATTAGTGAGAAGATGATCCTGTGATGCTAACGGAACTCGGCGCCGTACAGTAGTTCGTCAACGTGATGGCTTGTCAAATTTCAAAAGGGAAAACTAAGGAGCGGCACATCTGCTCGCTTAAGATGGGAGGTAGACAGGTAGACGGCTGTCGAAGGAATCTGGGTAGAGGTCTTGGATGAACATCTCCATCGCCTTTCAAAATATGGTAACTCTTCTGTCAGGACGACGAACAGGAGTCGTCTTGCCCTTGTTAGTTGCGGAGCTCCAACGGACTTTGTGAACGCGCTCCTCTGACTCGACACTTACAGTCTTAGGTGCCCATCTCTCTTTCAAATCTTCTTTATCCCTTCTGTGCAGAGCCTAGCAGATTCGGACGTTTGTTGATGTTTGCCTGTAGCTCGCGCAATTTCACAGTCGTAAGTCAACTCGGGAGCCTTTGAATAGAAACGTAAATTGGCTACGTGTGGACTTCATACTTTCCTAGTACTATCGTGAACCGTCCGATGATGTAGATCTTGTATTCATAATCGATGATAACGGATTCATCTCAGAAACTTGCAATGGAACGGAGGGTTCATAGATGATTAGAGCGTCGGAACTCCGCTTCCTGAACTCCGCAGCTCTCTCTCCACGCACTGAGAACCAAAAGCTAGCCACGCACTGAAAAACAGGATCTATCGTAGAGGAGGCGACGGTTCGATCCCGCGTAGAACTCCGGAACAGCAGCGACAAAACTATCGATTTGAGATGATGTGGTCTATTCCCTTGGGTCGTCCGCCAGGTAACTTCCATGTCCACTGCAAATGAGAAGACTTTTGGAGCTGCGAATTACCAAGCATGGGTGGGCAAAGATGATAAGTCCAGTCGGTCTTCAATCCTGCTCGTTCCATTCCATTCTGCTAGTCCCGATAGGTAGCTGCTCAGTATTTTTCTGGAGCCAGTTTAAGATTTGAAATAATCGAATATGACTGTGGGAAAGTGTGGTCCTCTCTGAAAAGTCTTCTCAGGTCCATTGAAGAATGCTTCCAGCTTCTCTTTTTCGTGAATTAATGTTGTCAAATAGGCAACGAATGTGGTAAAGGCTAGGCTTGAGTCATATCCTTCCAATCAGAAACATGCGATTCTGGTTGTCAACTCGATTCTGCTCTCCTACGAATCGATGTATATGGTCTTCAATACTCTCTTGGGATGCAAGCGTCTCGCATTGAAAGCGCAGATTGCAATCTTGGTATGTTTCCTATTGGGGGCACATTTTGACCCTGAGATTTGAGCACTCTCTCTCGAGCAGTCTTGCCCAATCCTATCGTATTTTGGGCTCTCTCAGCTTCAGGATAATGGTTTATCTATATTACTGTTTTTGGCATATGTGTACCCACGCGTCGCTTGACATATTCTGACTTGGAGGCTGGAAAGGCTCCGAGTACCCGGCCACCTAGTGTGCTACGATCCTGTCACCGAGATGTATGGTGTAACGCCGCACTCGCGACCCGCGACCCAGTGCATCAGATTTCTATATTTTGTCATGAGTTTGCAGCGATTACACCTGGGTATGAGTTCAGGAAAGAGACTTCGTTGTCCTTCTCAGCCTTCAGAACTTTCTCTTTCAGTTTTTAAACTCGTGTGCAAACTTATTCTTCAGATATATTTCCTACGCATTAAATCCTCGAATTTCTCTTCACTCTTTGATGTATATGTAAATGAAATTAGAGCGAAGTGCTCTAAGTTGTCAGCAACTGTTCCATTGAAACTCGGCCTCCACGTCGAATCGCAATGTCGCAATAACTTCTCGGTTTACTTCCCATCCACTGGAATGCAAGATTCTGGTTGAGCCGATTGGGAAGATGCCATCCTCTAGACATATGCAAATATACATATATATGGTTATAGTGAATAATAATGTCCGCAACACTGGAACTTGCACCCAACAATGATCGCAATTGAGATTTGGGAAAGGGCCAATTATTGCGTTGCCGGGAAGTTTCGCCGATTTTTGTCATTTTTGAGTGGATGTTCTAAGAAGAACAAATCTATTCGTCAAAAATATGTCTTCCGTTCTGTTCAGTAATGGTTCGCAACTTTCCTGTAAGTTTCATCATCCCAATTTCATAGAAGGTTCCAGAATCATAATTGAAAACCCTCTCAGCTTTTTGCAGTCTTTCAGCACATTGAACGATTTTTCATTCAAAAACTTCTGCAGAAACCTAAACAAGTGATGCCATCTGCGGACTATATGGAAGCTTGAAAAGACATCCGACACAAGTTCCAGCAAATTTTGACGATTGTTATGAAATACAGTGATTTGGAGTTATCCTGTTGAAGGACAACACCCGTAGGACTTGCTCTTCTGGGCGCTTATGTTTCATAGCTGCCTTCAAAATGTCTAACTGAGTACAGCACCTTTTGTTAGATTATGCGGCAACAGCTCATAACAAGTAATTCCTTCTCAATCCCGCCAGCAACACAGCATAATCTCCGCATGTGGATTTTTGCTTTTATAGTGGCTTATGACGATTCACTGGGAAGCTCTACAGTCGTTTCCGTTCCACGCTGTTTTACGCGAAGCACGTTTCTTCCCGTCGCACAAAAAGCACTCCATCACATCGCGCTCACTCAGTTCGTGAGGTTATCAAACATCAAGGCTTTTAACAAACCAACTTACAGCAAATGATTGATTTCGACAGATCGGGTCTTCCATCTACTTCCAAGTATTGATAGGCCGATCCGTTTCAACTAACTTCCGACTTGGTCGTTTTCAACTGATGATAGACTCGACCTGTTCGAATTTCGCTCACGCATTGTACGTTCACCTAGAGTTCTATCTAGTTAAACGTCACGACTCTTTACTCGCGGCTCGAGCTACATTGCTACTGTGGTAGAAGCAAAACATCGGGTGCCGAGAATGCACGCGATAGCCCTCAATATTTATATGAGTCCTATACAGACTGACTTGGAAAAAAGTTTACAAAAATCCAAATAGAGATATATGGGAAAACGAACCCTTTCAGAAAATACGTAACTTTATAAGGTCAGGTCCGTGATGATTTGTACAACAGTTGATAAATCCAGTGTGTTCAAAAGCGGGGGAAACTTTCCTGACAGCCCAATATTTGGTGTTGAATAATCACTCAATCTTCACTCATCGGGCTACTCACCTTGCAAAGTAGCGATAACGTCGAAGGAATGGAAAGCTCTGCTTGAATGACTCGCTCACCATTTCGGCGTAGTTGAGCGATTTAAGCTTCTTATTCCTATAAAGAGCATCATGATGAGGTCGAGTAAAAAACCTCAGCATAAGATATCTCAACAGCCTCAAAGGCAGCAACCTAACATACGAGACTTCAAGGTGGGACAATGATCAGTTCATGAACATTCAGGATTACGTATAATTGAACCCGTTATTGTCTGGTCACCATCGACCTCTTTGAGCATCAAACCACACGGGAACGTTTTTGTTCTAGCTTGAGAAATTTCACTTTTCTTGAAATGCTTTTGCTGAGTTGAGAAAAAATATGGAAGCAAATTTTTAGTAAGCAGGAAAGCTCCTTCCCGTCTCTGTTTTGCTTATGACGAATGTGTGGTAATCTGCATAAATGTGATGAATTAATGCTGAGCTACTCTGTCCCAAATTATCATGCAGAACAAAAATTCGGCTTCGTTTGCGTTAAAAGCCTCCCTGGTAGAGAAGGCGGAAAAGGTAGTGGTTTATTACTACAGGCTTTTTGAGGGAGTGGAATCTCAAATAGATACCCGCTTAGGTCAACCAGGCTTCAATTCTTCTGGAGTCGGATAATTATAGCAGACTCGTCTAAGAGAATGAAAGATCTGATTTGTACGTGTTCTCTCCACCGCACGCGGATCCGGGCCGCAGCGAACCTATGTATATTATGTATACCTTTCAAAGTTCTTTTAGGATTCTGAATGGGAAATGAATGCGGAGGGAATCACAAAATGAGATTGACCAATGCTAAAAGGCTTCATTTTTTACCCTTCCGATCAGTTCCAGCGCTGCGCAACAAAGCGATTCTGACTCCTGACACCATGTTTTTGCCATAAGTACCGTTATCACACTTGTTTAGTGTAGCAAGCTTTCACTGCAGGAGTAGTAACCGGAACAGGTCACTTCAGCCAGGAATAGACCTGAATCAGCTAAGGCAAGAGCCAATGGCCCACTGGTCTAGTAAACTGCGGGGCACTGAAGCTCAAGACGACGCAAGCTCTTTGAGTGGTGACAAAACTGAAAAATCATGTTAGGGAACTTGCAATAAAACAACTGTTCAGTGAGTAATCGTTTTTCAGTCCAGGTTTTTCCACTGGGAGTAGTACCGATATAGATCTTTCATAACTATGGCGTCGATTCATTATTACTAGTCTGGATCCAGCATAAAGGAGCTGTCTTGTGAGGCAGCTCGCCACCACAACTCATTCTGTAGCCCTTGTATGCACTAGAAATCCAAAAGAGAACAAAGGAATCGCACCTCAAAATTCTGGACGTTGTTACGGATTGATTTTTGACTTTTCTCAGTATTTGAAAGGGTTGAGCCTGAAGGCTAACACATCATGATTTTATAGTCACAGTAGTGCATGCTCCTAAGTGAATCGGTTCCATTACGCCGATGCTCTTTCCTGAATTCGCCCTACCCATTTTTTGCTCTTAGCGCTACCTTTTCCTTACCTCGGATCATATTCTGGAAACCCGATAAAAATGCAATTGTTCTATTTTGCACCCGAAATGTCTTAACTGCGAGCATCTCTTTCTCGAATTGCCAATGTCTGTGCACAGATAGTCATGCATATGAGCTTTTTGTGAAGTAGTTTTCAAGAAGGTATGCATTAGTTACCCATTATATTGCACGTACAATACTGGAGATGTTTCACGTGAGTCATGAAATCCTAGACATTCTATGAGATTCTAACCCCTTTTTAATGATGTGGGGAGCTCGAGAAATGAAAAGTTCCCTTAGAATTCCTTTGATTAGTGCCTCAATCAAAGCCAAAATAGCATCTCGTTGGTCTAGTAATTAATACAAAATGTATATGTATGTATATAATTAAGTTTATTCTAAGCGGCTCTAATATAGCAGAAAGTTTCCAATCTATGCAGCTCAAAAAATAAAATATTCCAGACTTTAAAATATGCCTCTCAGCTCATTCATTCGGCTTTCGGCTCCTAAATACCCCCACAAGTTGGTGGCCCAAGTAGTTGCTATTTTTTTTTGTGTAGGCTTCGAAATTTCATAGTGACCTTGAACACTGTCATATAGCCTTACGGCCTCAAAACAGCATCATAGAGAAAGAAACGCGAGGGATGACCCGACCACAACGCTGTCACAAAACTTCAGAGAAATATAACGAGTTTCACCTGGGAGAAATGGCTGCTAAGACCTTCCACTACTCGTGCTCATTCATGTATTGCTTTGAGCGAAGGGTGGGGGAGGGGGTGGGGAGAAGAAGGTAGGAGAGGAGTGGGAAGGGCCTTTGATTCCTGAACCCGCATTGATCTTGTGAGTAGCCGAAATTAGATTGCAGCCATTATCCGGAAGGAGCACAAGTTCTTTCACTGTTCAGCCGAGAGTGATTACAGTCAAAAACATCATATTGTAGCACCACTCGACGTGATCAGGCTTTCAATCAGGTGGCGCTTGTAACCAGTGAGATTTTTGGAATAAGCCAAACGCTCCAAATGTTCCTAGGGTAAGAAAACATCTGACCGGGAATCAGGCTTACATAAAAAAGGGAGATTGTTGCCAATACTTGAGGTGATGTCTGTTTTTATCACCACAAATGCTCGCTAAAAATGCAAGAGATTATTCTGTCTTGTAAGAGCTGGGGGTTACCTACGCTAGGAGCTGGGGATCCACACCATTCATGCAGTTTCAGAAGCTCTCTCATTTGCGAGGACACGGGAGTAACCTGGTGGACAGTTCCATAATAAAATAGGCCACATCGTCTTCAATCGGAGGTTTCGCCTGACTGACGTCGCTGTTGTTCCGAAGTTCTACACGGGATCGGACAATCGTCTCCTCCGCGCTAGATTCTGCTTCCCAATGCGTGGAGAGAGAGAGCTATGAAGTTGAGGAAACAAAGGTCCAGAACTCCACAATTAGGACCACTTCGCTTCTCCTGCGAGTGAGTGGGAAGAAAAACGACATCGATGAAGAATACGACCGGCACGCTGAACATCTTCACGATAGTGCTAGGAAATCAGAGAGTCTACAAGTAGCCAAGAGACGGCTCTCGTCGAAGACTATGGAGTGCAGGCAATCATCAACGAACGTCCGAACTTACGAAGCTATGCAGAGAAGCGATAAAGGGAGGTCTGAAAGAGAGAAGAGCAGCAGTCATGGACGATGCTGCCACCGATGCTGGAAAAAGCATTCACGAAGCCCGACAAAGTTTCACCAGTTACGAGGCTGAGATGTCTTT
>UZAF01016255.1:62226-101075 GCA_900617895.1 Haemonchus placei | reverse complement strand
GATTCGCTATTGTCGTCTAAAAATTGTAAGATAAATATTATCATTGGCAATTTGTCCGAGGACTTATGACTCAACATAATAGAATTTCTTATCATGGTTATTTCACTGGTTATCGATCTGACGCCTGTTTAACTCTAACGCGACGTAGCGTGAAGTGGTTCTATCAGAGCAATCTCAAAACATTGAACCTGTGTCCCATATTCCTTGCCCCTTCGGTTGGTACCATAAGAGACCCTTTCTCCTTCAAATAGTCTAAAAGGGCTAATTCGTCGCTGATAACGAGGATTACGCTTTTATCCTGATTGTGATAAAGTCGCAGGATAAATTCAAAACCGAGCAAACTATGCTGCTTGTTGCAGATGGCGTGTCCTTTCAACACATCGCGGGTTACCTTTATGGAAACAACGACGGAAGATGAAGCACAAGCAGGAACCAACAAAGTGTCTTTGGGACAAGGAGTTACCTATGGACAATATTTGCAGGTGAATACCACTTTCAGCCAGTAGGCAAGGCAATTACCCTGAAGTGACCACACAATCAGGTCTACTTTAAAGAAATACTCATCAAACTGATTCCCTGGATGACTTCCAATCATGTATGTGCATTGTTTGGTCGCCAGACCAAATAAGATGGAAAGTAAAGTAATAAGAAATTACCTCAAAGCAATACGAAGCATACAAAGGAGCCATGAAGTCGATTTACCATCAGAATTTGCAAAAATTGATGCAAAGGATTCCTGAACATCATTTTTGACAACAGTGGATATTTGTATACATGCCTGGCAACCGGAAACCTACCTGTGGTAAAAAGCTGGAGTTTAAAACAGCACACACGAGCTTCCAGGCAGCGACTGAAAGCTATTGATCGATCCCTGTGGGACCTGGTGAGGGTACAATTCTGCGCCGACGTCAGTTATCGAACAAGTAGATCATACCCCCCTATCGTCCACGAAAACTACTTTTTTCGTCTCCGAGTCGAGTTTTTTTCAGCTACACAAATTACTGGATTGTCAGAAGTTGCAGTCAGAAGAGCAAGGACATCGAGTTGATGATGACATCTTTTCATCATAATCCATCAATGCTATGAACTTTGGTTCAAGCAGATCATCTACGATATCGATACCGTACGTGTCCTACCCAACAACATAGTACGTTGTACGTCATGGCACATTACTTTTTCACCTCTACAAACAATTTACAGTCACTTTGATAACCTTTTCTATCTTACCGTAGTGAGAAGGTATTTTCCGATTGAACTTTGGCATTCTTTCTTCAGAAATTCAGGAAATGACCACTAACCACTGATTTCTACTACCGTAACCAGCCGGAGATCAAATAGTTTCTTTGATCAAGCCTTGAACCCTGATTTAAGCTATCTCATACTCCGATTTGACTGTGCGTCGATCGATTTATTTTTCAAATGCTGTTATACTGCTTTGTGGGGGAACAAGTAAGTCTTGGTATTACATACAAGGTATAGCTCAACTTGAGCCGAAAAAATTGACCCGATACTACCGGATAGTAANCAGTATATCAGCCTCTTCCCTTCCCTTCCGGAACTGTACGAATCCTTAAGTTACTTGTTGATCAGATTACTATTCTCGACACGATGAGTCCTCTCGACTTTGTTGACTTCAGGTCAGCCAGCTACTGCAGTTGTTCATATGTTTAAAAATTGTTTCCATAACAAGCCCGGCTTCCTAGTTTCAGGAAATACCTGTCTCCTGCCTCAGGATTTCAGTTGCTACAGTTCAGGCTTTTGGAAAACAAAATGGGAGTGTGCTGTGATCGACGAATCAAAGTACTGATTTTTACCTTTTGCTCAAATCGGTGTAACGTGAGCATTTATCACTCTATAAATAAATAACAAAAGCAGTTGGAGATACCGTACGGGTAAGTGGTGCACTATCGCAGCTTCATGATCCGAGGATAGAATCCGGTGATGATGCTTGCCTAGACCAAACGAGACTTCTATTCTTTCGGTCAATTGATCGGTACCAGAGTGATTTGGCAAGGAAAAATCAACCGCAAGTCGTTGCATAGCTCATAAATGTAACAAACATATGCATTCAATGCCACTACGGTGATGAACAAGAGTCGAATAGACGGCGCTTTCTTAAACAGAATTTATCAATGGCGAGTAATTTGTACTCAACTACAAAATATTCAATGGACATAAGTACCTCTTGTCTAGAGAGCACTGTCCGATCTGAAAATAGTTAAGCTTGCTTCCTCGGATGGTGCCTGGTCAGGGGATGATACAAAAAGTCGGCTTAAGAAGCATACCAATGGCTGCTTTCATAGTCCGCCGGCCGGCCGGCCGGCCTGCGTGAACGAGGCAGTGCTAGGGGGGNGGGGGGAGGAGGGCGGCAGGCGGTCGGTCAGCCCCTCACCACATTCTCCAGAATGAATAGAAAGCAATTCTAGAGAAAGCTGTCTGACCTGAGAGGAATGAAACGTGTCTCTCCCGAAAATACCCATTCCGGAAAATATGGGAAGATTTGAGAAACGTACCTTCTGAGGTATTAAACAGTAATGAAACCTCTCTCAGGAGATCTCAGGAGAAAACAGTTCGAGGTCATTTTTCAGGACGCAAATGTGGTAAAGATATCTTTCCAGCATTCGATAAGAGGGGGCTTGAGAGAGGGCAGGTTCGTGAACGTCGATGGGAAGATATGATTGAAATTGAAATCGTAATTGGAATCATTCAGAATCTAAGATGCTTCTTCTCGAATGGTCAAGAGGTAGGCAACATAAATTTGCGACGAAACATTGATTGTAGTGGTGTCAGCACATTTTCGTAGAGTCATCGTACTCACAGAACGTTCTTTAAAACTATGTTGCGTATCTTCTGCCTGTATTCGTGTGCAAAAAGTTCTTTTTGCACACTAATACAGGCAGAAGATACGAAACATAAATTCACAATTCCTCTTCATTTCGATCTCACTTTTGGCAAGACTTACCCGACCGCTAATGATCTTAGATTCTCATCTAATGAAATATATGTATCCACATCATTGATATCGCATTTAATCAAATGATCTTCACGCTCTTTATCGTGCCTACGTGACTTTTGGGAGGACACACAAACGGGCATACAAACAGATACGCAAGGTGTCAAACGATTTAGGTTTTTTTTCTGCTGTTTAGCTGAGTGTGAGTTTTGTCCTCTGTTTAGCTGAGTGAGAGTATGAAAGTGAGATAGAGCTCGAAATCCTTCTTCGACACAACAGAAATCGAAAGCTTCCCTGCTTCTTTGATAAAGTTGTAGTAAGTATAACTCTCCACTCCTTTTTTGAAATAAATGAGTTTCCTGTACACGAAATTTGACACAGGACAAACAGGGCAGTGCAAATGGTATTCAGATAATGTCGGCGCTTAGACCTTTGATTGGAAGCCGCGAACTTTTGCTGTTTCTTAGAAATAACTTAAAAAATCCAACTGTTAGACAATCAAAGATGATGTTCTGAGTGATGATAGCTCCGTTATCAGATGTTCTTTATCAATAGGCCCTCTTCTTTACGGAGATATCATTGGTTGAGAATTCCAAATTACAGGTGGTCAATTAAGTTTTGTCGCAAATGACATCGAGCAAAGAAGATCCCTCACTGAAACACAAATCTTGCTGGGTAGCGGTTGTAATCTAATAGTAAGAAATGAACGAAGTTCTAATCTGTCTATCGAATTGCCCTGATGGGTCCCTATCGCTGCATTCACCACCCACTTTTGTCACCCTGCTCTACCATCCCGTCTTATCGAATGAAACATAACGAACGGTCAAAGCTACATCGTAGATACCGAAGATATTAGGATTTTGATTGGTAGGTAGCCTCGTAGGTCCCTTATCTTCTCTTATCGGCTATGATTAGTTCTTGTCACCGAGCACCTACGATCCCGCCATATCCTACATCACTTACTAAAATGCTGACGTTCCACCGTTAGTACGAAAAGTGTAATCCTATCCCTTATCTTATCAGCTATGATTAGTTCTTGTCACCGAGTACCTACGATCCCGCCATATCCTACATCACTTACTAAAATGCTGACGTTCCACCGTTATTACGAAAAGTGTAATCCTACCTAGTTTGAAAGCTCTCGGTCCACGGGGCAGGAGTTATGAATTTGCGGCCTAAAATTTCTGTCGCGCACGCCTCATCCCCTGTGCATGGAATCCGGTCCCGCCACTCACCATAAGTGTTCCCATCCTCCCGCCCGTACTCCCACAAAATTTCAACGCTCTAGGCCCACGCTCTAGGCCGAATTATGAATTTGCGGCCCAAAATTTGTATCGCGACGCCACGCCCCTGTGGACGGAGTCTGGTCCTGCCACCCACCATAGGTGTTCCCATCCTGCCCCCCGTCCTCCTACCAAGTATGGACGCTCTAGATCCGCGGGGACAGAAGTTATTAATTTCCGGTCAGACACACACACCGACACACTTAGCGAATTATACATAGCAGGATAGGATATAGTTGATTTATATAGCAGTTCAGAGTAGCCATCAGTCCTGGTAACCACTCATATGCCACTACTATAAAAATATCAAGTGGTTGCCGAATCCTTCCGAATGTCCAATTGGGGTAATCGATCATTTCCAGTTTCAGATGTGAACTGAGGGCTACTGGACTTAACTCGAACGCAATATAGTTTATTTTGCCAACAAAATTGCCATAATTCTAGACATCTAACCATTAGTGAGAACAGTTGACTGCAGCGACTCCAGTGCGCTTTGTATCAAGCTGCCTCTTACGGGGTACCCTACTATCACGAGAGGATAGTTTGTCTTTTGTTCTGTTACAACAACATAGAAATAACATCTTGATGCAACAAAACATCACACAGCAGCAATAATTCTGCGCGTTATCACTGTACCATGAAGAAGTTCTCTAAATTTTCTTTTACCTTCCAGATTATTCCAATAAAAACTTTCATTAACCACATTGAATCCGCTTTTCCAAATTCTCTTCTGAAGCAGCAGTCTCATAAATTCAATCACAAGGCTTTGTGTTGTTCATATATTTCTGAAGGAAAAAGAAGCAAACGTAAGTCACATCACGACAAAACAGCTACAGGCGCAGAACTTGTTACTGGACAATGACAGTCATAAGGAAACTCTACATATGCAGTGCATGCATATTGACAAACTCTCAACAGAGATCATACTTGTAATATATAAAAGATAATACACAAGTTGTCATAAACAACACTATCATGAATTGAGTTGAACACATTCTTTCCACTTCCCTTCTGATCGATCAATACCTCCGTCTGCGTTCGCCCTGAATGGATGGTTTGGTCGGAAAGGTCGGAAGAAAATAAACTGCTTTCTCCAGAAATCATTGCGGTCATTTTAAGCGTACAAGAACTCTAGCCAAGGGAGCAAAGTAATCATGAAAGCTTGGGTTTGAAACTTGGGTCTGAAACCATACATAGTGAAGCTTCATGATTGTCTCAGTGAAATGCTGTCAGGAACGGCTTGATATAGAAATTATAAATTCGATCTAAAAAGCGTAAAAGAATCAACCACAACCCAAAACCTTCTCTCGGATTCTACAGGGTGGACCAAATTATGATTACAGCGCGCGCTGACGCTCACAGCGAATTTTTTCTTAGGGCATAGCATTTCGTTTGCTTACTTCTATTTCACAAGGTGGATAACATTATTACCTCCCTGATGATACTAAACGTTTGGAGATTGTGAAAATAATGTCAAAAATCACACGTGAATAAACCGTCACTTCGCATCTACAAGCACTCTTGGCACGGTGCATCTACAGACGACTCAATGTAACAAGGCAGGGGGCACATTCTATTATAAGACGCTTTTGAGAGTTGGGAACAACTGCAGATAGGAGAGGTAATCCTATGAGGCTTGCGGTTATATTTAGTGGAAGTTTTGAGGAAGAAGGGCGAAGGTCTGCGTAGCAACGAAGTTCATCCTGAGCCCAAAATGATTAAATGAATGGATATTTCATATTATAAGATCAGGAAGTGTTTTCCCCAGTGAGCAGAATAAAAAGAATAGAAATGTTGGCTGACCAAAACTGCCCCGCCGCAAACAAAAAATTGACGTAGGGAGTTCCTGTTCACCGATGAAAAGATATCCGCGGTGAAAAAGGTGCCAATAAGCAGGGCTACAAGATTTGTATAAAGCTGAAAGAAATGGAAATGATGCAGCGCTAGGATCGCTAACTTTCTGCAATATCCTTCGCGAGCGTCATCGCCGAGGCAAAAGCACCGATTATTTTTGTAAAATATTGAGTGAAAGTTGATTTGGAGACATGTTCGATCTCTTCGTGCGCAATAGGACACATTGGCGACTCAAACCCGACATATTGTTAAGATGGTGCTCCTGATTGCAGATCAGAAATTGTCTAGAAATTCATTAAAATTGGTTCCCTGACCTCATAACCTTCGATCAGTAACCACTCTGGAGCCGTGACTCAAATCCCATGGGTGTCTCAGTGTGGTCAGTCTTTTAGGTGAAAGCATCCGTCAGCCCAAAAAAAAGTGAAATAATCTCGAAAATGCTTTGCAAAAAGCCGGGATCAACTCGATGACCTTAGCTGCGTGCCACCGCTAATGTTGTCCATCATCGTCTTTGGGGTTGGGTGAAAGCAGAAAGCAACAGATCTCAGCTTCAATGCACTATTTTGATAAGAGATTAGTGATAGACACTTTTATGAAACTGGTTTGCTTTCTTAGCTTTTTATTCGTTTTCGAAGATGCGATGTCTGTGTAATCATAATTTTGGCCTACCCTGTAATGCCGCATATGCTATACTGAGCATCTTCGAAACCAAAATAATAATGGTACCTAACTATGTTCGATGATTAATAACGGGACCTGAAGAGTATCGAAACATGGAAAACTATGAGGTAAATGGAGACTTCGAAAGTTTAGAAAGTTCAGAAACAAACTTTCTTAGTTTCCAAAGTCTTCTCAGTTTTTGAGCGCAACAATCAGCCTCCCACTACTTGATATTGGGAGCCATCTTTCGAACGATTCTTGGCGCGAAAGGTGATTAATGAAACGACATTTATACTTTGGGTTATACTCGTTCGGAAGATGCTCCTAATACCAAGTCACGTAATGCTCCTATTGAAGCGAAAACTGTCCCTAACAGCACGCAAAATCCATCTACAGGGCGCGCCATAAATATGGTAACAACTTTACGGATGCCTAGAATTTTCCTGTTTGGAGGTTATTCCAAATCTGCACGATGTCTTGTGTTTATTATTTAAATTAGCTCACATCTGCTTTGGCGCCCTCAATTGCTAGTATTCGAAAAATAGTAAAGCAATTATCCGCCAGCCGTTCTATCTTTGCGAGCACTTGAAAAGCCCTTTCCGGAATCTCTCATCGTGTCGACTTCCCTCGCACGACAGCCTCCTGTATCGCGGTGCGTGGACCGGTCAACGAGAAGCCTCAAGAAGGTCGTCCTGTCTCGATTACGACCTCTTTACCCTTGAAAACGCGTGGGAATAATTACGCTAAGAGAAACCTGCCAAAAACGAGTGAAATGACCGGCGAGTTGAATGTATGTTTTACTTCAATGAAAGTGGTCAACCTCGAAAAAAAAAATATTGTACTCAGATAGTTCTCGGAAGCATTATGAATTTTTGATGACAAGAAAACCGGCAGAGTGTGCACCCCGCTTTGACACACTTTTTCTGGTACAAAGGTGTTCAGCGTGGAAGAAATATCTAGATTCTAGAGTACACGTATGTTTCTCTTTACAAATGGCAAGGAAGTTGAGAAGAGTCAGATCGTTCCCAGTAGCCATTCTCCTACTCTATGATTGTTCAGGCTGGAATCTGTGCCATCAGAGCGATATCGCTCAACTTTGTCGAGATTAGAATAAAATTTAATTAGAACATCTTCATTTCATGTTGAAGGACACTTCTGAGAAGGCGCTGTTTAGGGTCAAAGATTAGAGTGGGAAAACGAAGTGAAAACACTTGCATAAATGCTCACGAATGGTAAAGATCCCTACTGCCGCCGTCGACGAGTAACCGAAGTGCCTATGAGCTGTAATCAGTACAAGAGAAGGTTAAATCAGATGAGCGTGCGTTCAATTTGTTGATGCGATGCGTAGTGAATAGTTCACATAAATTCAATCAATCAGTATGTACCATGTATCAATATGAATTGCGCTTTCTGGACAACAATTATTTTGTTACCATATTTGTGGCGCATCCTGTATGTTACTTAAGTACAATAAATTCTAAATTGCTCGACATCTATTCAAACCCACTCTAATGTCGTTTAAGCAAGTCATGCACACACGTGGGCGGTTCGTGTGATCAAATGGGCAGCTGGATTTGTTGCAGGTGATGTCATATCGACACATACCATGAGAATAGATACATTTCGCACCGGGACAGTTGGGAAAGTTCCTGAAAGCGCACACATACGACGTAGAGCTTTCTGTAAATAATGTTCCAGAGCTCGCACATTATTCGAATGCTGAGCTAAAGTCAGCTCCAGAGAAAATTCGGCAACTACTACAAAAATAGATAACAAGCGCACCTGCACTTCACAGCTGCACCATGCGGACAACGGCCGACACCGCGAAGAGCAACCGCATCACTGGACGAAGATTTCGTTTTAGACGAGTGTTCGTACATTTTCTTTTTTAGAACCTCCTAAAAGCCATGTTCATGTCCAAATAAGCTATATTACAGAATGTCTCAAAATAATGGACACCAAAATCCAGTCCCTTCTAAAGTAAGAATAGTCATAAACTTCACTTCATTCGCTATTACTTAATGGTAACATGCATGGTTACTGAAGTAAAACTCCCAGTATCCTTTGAATGAGAGGCTCATGCAATCGATGACATGCGAGAAGCGAAAGGCATCATGAGATCTCTTGGGATTTTCATTATACCCGTACAGAAGGCTATTAAACGATATACACTATACACCTATACAGAAGGCTATCATTAATTAACTTCAATTAAATTGAAGAAGGTACAATTAAGGACGAGCCAGGGACAGGTAGAAAGGCAGGGTTTCTAAAGGCAGGGTTATAAAATTATGGTCCGTTCGCGGCTCGATCGTGATTTTGGTTCAGACATCAAAAAGATGTCAGAGCAGCAGCAATTATCAAAGTTGTCGGTGGAGCGGATGTCGAATTAGAAGCTTCACTGCCGTTCCTATAGCATGCAGAAATGGCAATACATTTCCGATCTTCACAGTCCGGGGCCAAAAAATGCAGAAAGTTGCTACCTCACTTTCGTGGAAACAAGCAACAAGCAACCTTCCATTGCTTTTACTGTCTAAGAATTTTTACGGCAAAAACATTTCACAACATATAAAACGACACGTTCTGGCTACAGACATCGACTAAGAAATCTCTCAAGAAAAAGTTGCTGTAAAATCAGCGAAATGATGTTTATGAAGTAGTCACCGGCAAGGGTAAGGTGCCCGTGGTTTCTTCGTTACCGACGTTGGAAGTAACAGCGACCTGTACACGAAAATCATACTGATAGACGCACAGATCCGACTCCGCTTTCTGAAACAGCTCGTACTCCTTCCAGCACGACGGTATTCCAGCTCACAGAGCCAAGCTCGCCCAGGAGTGGGGACGACGCTAACTGCCCGACTTCATTGGCAAAGAGGAATAGCCAGCCTGCTTTCCAATTTTTAATTCACTTGACTCCTTCGATGGTCCCTGTTTAGGAGAGGACCTGTCGGGTTGTTTGAAGTCCTAGATGGTAAGATTTAAGAATGGCTTGGAAGAAATGAAGGAGGATACTTGCGTGCAACATGCGAGGAAACTGAGAGCACACTTCAGGTTACTATCCGTGCTAATGGGGATACTTTAGAATGTGATTGTAGCATGTTGTAATGCCAGCAAATGTGCATATAGGTTCCATTATCATTCTCAGCTCAGAAGTTTTAAGTGAACTGCCATGAATGACGCCCATAATTTTGGAACAACCAAGCCTGGTTCTGGGATACTGATCATAAGCCAGCTGCACAATACAAGGATGGCGGTAGTGTCGCAAATAATATCGTTTTGAAGTTTAAGTATACCTTATAGACATGTCCCCTGAAATCGTCCCACGAAGCTTTGTCGAGCTTATCCGCTGGGCCACCAAACTTCTCATCACAGTAATAGCATACAACATCGTGTGAAGCATGTCGAAATAACATATGTGCTGCAAGTTTGGTGACAGAAACCGCGTCCTGAAATGATTACCCAAGTATCCGAAAAATTTGTTGCAGTATCAGAATACTAGAAGAGTGCTACAGGTTAACAAAGTGATTTACAAAAATAATCTCTATAAATAAAAAATAAAAACTAACCAAACAATCACCTGTAACAGCCGGTTAAATCGAAAAGAAAAAATAACCTTATCGCAATGGGCACAGGGGATTTTCATGTCATGTGCGCGAATCTCATGCTCAGCAAGCTCTTTAATTGTGTAAAAGCCACGACGACACTTCTTACATGAATATGGACATTCGTCTTCAGGTAAAAACAACCTGAATATTCAGAGATGTACGAGAAGATCACTACTGTTCTGGTATCAATAGAACCGATAACCTACTCTAAGCCCTCATATGTTCCTCGGCTCGAAGAGCTCGAACTGCGTGCACGCTTCCTGGGCGGGCTGCGTTTGCGCCTATGGCGCGATTTGCGTGGTGACCTGCTAAAACAGAAATTAACCCTACTCAAAAATCGGGAATAGACAATAGAATGGTTGTTTACCTCCGGCTTCGGCTGCTTTCCGAAGAATCGCTATCGCTGTATGTTGGACTCGACCTGCCGCCTTTTCGTCTACGATGTCTGGACGACGAGCGTTTTCGTCGTGGTCTATCACTGTCTGACGAATCCGGAGTAGATGCACTGGCCTTTTTCTTGTCCTTCTCCTTCTCCGTCTCCCTGGCTTTTTCCCTATCTCTGTCCTTTTCCTTCTCCTTGCCTCTTTCCTTTTCTTTTTCTTTTTCTTTTTGTTTTTCTTTTTCCTTCTCCTTCCCTTTCGAAATTTCGTTCTCTACGTGACGCATGACATCTTCCACAATCTAAAAACATTTTTCAGCACAAAACGGTTAATGAAAAAGAAGCAATGAGAGCCAAGAGTATTAAGGAAGGGCATCATTCAACCGATTATTCATTCTTAGTATGGGGATAAGCGTCCGAAAATCAAATTCGAAAAAAGCAGCTACAACACAGCACTTCCCCTTGCTCATTTTCATCATTTTCACATACAACTAATGATTCTTATTCGATAGAAGTTATTGCAGACTTCTTAACGAGAGTCTGGAAGTCGAAAAGAAATGAATATGAGTAGGCAAGGCCCATTGTGAGCTTAGCATTCGAGAGCTTAGGGAAGCTTCGCCAACTGAGCGGGTCTTGCATCCAATTTCGAAAAAGCACCTGAAGACGTCAGGTCGAGTTTGGGATAAATGGGGCCGTGGCCGCGATCATCAGAGCACGTATGAGTTCGGGGGATTCCCGGTCAAAAGTGGCGGAACAGGCACAGGAATGGGCGGTGCAGTGGAAAAAATTTAAAATTCAGTATCAGAAACCAGGCGGCTACGCACGCTCTCACGCGCGCTAGAGGCTCTAGCCATGAGAGACGGGCCGCATGAGCTGATTTTCATTACAGACCTTTTTCGGAATTATGAGTTCCCGCTCAAACCCCGCCTCCCGTGGGCGGAGTATGGTCCTGCCACCAACCAAAAGTTTTCCCAATCACCCACGTGAGTACTTAAGTAGCCGGCGGCATACCGTAAATAAAAAAAATTCCCTAAATCTAACCGCACAGAACTGAAAGTAGACAAGCGATATGAAGCGAAGAATGGGGTCTTGTATGTACACGCAGAAGTTAAGATCATGAACCATTACATACGAGATGGGGCGTTTAACCATATTTTTGGAAGGAAATAGGATATGAGCTTCTATCGGCTGGTCAATCCCTTCACCTGCTTTTGAGGAAGTAAGACGCGCTGCATAGCTTCCTGGTATCAATCTAACATCAACATCCACTCTAGCGTCATTATCGCTCATCATATGCGTTTTACTCGACCGGAGCTCCAAATATTGGAGTCACGGAGGAATCTCCCATTCGATAACAGGTAGGTAGGTAGAAGGTATCAGCAAAGCATCAAAAGTTCATAGAACGTGATAAAAACACCATGAGAGTATTTTATGGACCTCAAGGAAAATTCTATATAATGCGAGAGTCCCGCCCCCCACAAAACCCGAACCCCAGTTACTAGCACATGAAGCGTCACGCTTACTATTACACCAAGCCGCCGTTGAGAAATGTGGCATATCTATGTAAGTTAAGTTTTCTTATGTTAAGCTCCCCGAAACCACTTTCATAGCTCCGTTCAGAGAAACGCTCGGGAAATAGAGGAAAGAAGATTTGAGCTAAGCATCCAAAAACACGTCCAGCGGTGTAGGTCTCACTTCAAACGGCCGCTTCGACTTCGGATCCTTCCCTGGTTAGCTTTGAAATTATTGCGATGAATAGGTGCCTATAACTTTCGTACACCTTTTGAATCGAAATCGTCGCCGAACGAATTTCTAATTCTATGCTTAAATTTCCATTAATGAGTCACTAGCAGAACATTGAATACTCGCTCTATTGAAAAAATTTATTAGCAGTTGATCTGATGTTTTTTCAATTGCTGTTATACCACCGCAGAACGCGATAAAAAAGTCCCTCAAGGTCGGAAAGTTAAGGGAAAAATTTCAGCTCAGACGGAATTCGAACTCAACTCGGAAAGCACAAGTACGAGTTCCGTCTGAGACCAAATTTCTGGTTATTGGCACTTCTTTAGGCGCGTCTTTTTCAATTTAGAAAAAAAAACAATATTCTATTCAACTCCGATGTGAGCCTAAGTTATGGGCTCTGACGATTTCAGTAGCATAAGCAGATTTCTCATCTCATTCATCTACATTTCGATGAATTAAACCACCATACTCGAACCCTCCACAACACGTGCATTTTGATGGCGCTCGAGTGCTTTGTATGAAAGTCAAATATTCCGAATTTCTGTGGAAATCTTTGATTTTTCAACCAGTCTGAAAGAAATGCGGAAGAATATATTCACCTCATTGGGAGGATGTACTGCAGAACATTTGCTTTCCGATTCGTTGGCTGCGGCACTGCAATCTCCATTTTTTGTGCTCTCCGCTACGACGACGGCTTGTCGATATGAATTCGGCCCGTCGGCGTCTTTTTCGAACTCGCCAGGCATGTAGATCTCATCGTAGCTTATTTCTTCGCACATCGCCTTATAAAGTGATTATACAGTATGTGTGGGTGTTGCTCAATAATCGAAGAATTTCAGGAATCGATTTGCTGATTGCACCCGGCGATGTTTTCAAATACTGCACTCTAAGAATACAGGCAAATATAACGAAACAGCAATAATGCGGATCCATTCAAAGTATATACTGCATTTGTTCATTTTTGCTGTAAAACCTTGGTTCAAGTTTCATCTTAACATAAGCTGCTCGCAAAGGCGCTTTTATCCAATCAATAAGTACGTTTTACACTGCCACTGCGCTCTCGAGTAGTGGCGAAGTTCGACAACGATAAGTCTGGCGAAAAATCCGATAACGAAACTGATCGAAAGTTGTAGTATCCACTCAATATAGCTGAACTCGTACAATTATTAATAGAGAATTGTACCTATAATGCTTCAAAGGAGTAGCATTCAAACGGTTTTCGGAGGAAAACGGTTTACCAAATTCCATAAGCATACCTTTTTAATAAATATTGGTTAACTATTATATACATGATAGCCGGGCGGAGTGTCATAACTAGGTTTATATGCGAGTAAAACAAAAAAGAATAACGTTGTACCATCAACGGCGTTGCTGAGTGATAGAAGCTGTGAAGTGAATCACACCGGATTTTCCACAGGGTTAACCGGAATCACTGATAGCACAGCATATCCATTACATGTACTACTGGTAAGATTAACGCAATAGATTGAAAATACAGCAAAGGTAACTCACTGCAAAGCATAAAAAGAAAAGAAAGAAGAAACAGTTGACAGATTGTCTTAACGCACTGAGAACCACACTCCAGAAAGCCTGGTAGAGGTTTTTTTTTCATCAACTCTCGCAGTGTTACAGAAAAATAGACATAATTCATCCAATTATATTCAACCAGCCCGCCGGTAAACCACCTCAAAGCCGTGGGAAGAAGACTTTAATGTCCAGTTTTAATTTGGTTCATGCGACAGTAATACTTCTATTTTCTTTCTAATTCTGGAACTTTATTCTATGCTCTAATGCAATGCTCCGGTGTTCTTCAGCCATGCGTGGATTTACCTTAACCGAATTGCCGCTCCGCCTTCCAATATGTGGTTAGGTAGATGTGCGAGGACTTGGAGGGATGGCGACCTTCCTGGCTTGAGTCCTCCCTGTCCCTCCGCCCGATGTCGTGGTTAATCTCGTCCTCCATGCATTAAGCTGCGCACAGCAAGACCCGTTACGTTATGTCTAGCCAGGAAAGGATCCCAAGAAGTGGCCTTTTGGCATGAGACCTATATTGCTAGACGTGTTTCCGGATGCTGACCTCAAATCTGCTTTCCAAATTTGCCTAGCGATCCTCTGAATGGAGTTATGAAGTGATTTTAGGTGAGGCCCAACATTAGCGAACTTGAATAACATGGATGTAATAGGTCTACCAGCGGTGGCTTGAATAGTGGTAGAGCTCGAGTTTTGGGGGAGGCGATAATTTTGCACTGTAGTGAATTTTTCCCCTGTGTTCTAGAAATTCTTTTGATGTTGATTTCATCGCGTTCTATCACCTTTTGATGGTTGTGGTGGCAAGGTTCTTACCCAAACCTTGCAATATCGCTCCGATATCTCTCATGTTTGTTTACGCTATATTTACAGTGAGGCGAGTGCGGAGTAGTAGCAGAAGGCGCCCATCACACACGGATGGTTCGCAGATCGAGCTCCGTTCGGGCCAACCAAACCTTCCATCCCTCGGGGGTCGGTTAACTAGTATCAGTAACTACCAGTAACTAGACTCGCCTGGTTGGATAGAAGCCATGACCCGTACATTGGGTGATAACCGCGAATCACTGCTAGGTCACATACGCATTCTACATGCCACCGAGGGAGGGGCGCAACCCAAAAGCAGAATCGATCAATGCCAAAGACTTGATTTTTTCAATCCTCTATATTCACGATGAAACTCAGAACGATAAGCACAGTACGCAATCTCTGGCCCCACGAGATCTCAGAGAAGTAGATGAAGTAGTGCGACTCCTCTCTGCAACCATCCACTTTTTCGCTATTATATAATACCTTGCCATTTCATTGATTGCCCCTAGGTTAGAAGTCTTTTGTGGTTTAAGAGTGTGAACGATCGGCTTCTCCGAACACTCACCTCCACAAAAACGGATAAGGGTAAAGTACATTCCTGCTTGTACGCTGAGGTTAAAACAGCCAACATAGCTCATTTCTTGGCCGTTCGAAAATATGATCGTGATCTCACGCGCATTAGCTCGCAACCTGAACTTTTGCTTATACGCTCGTGACTTGGCTTACTGTCACCTGCCTACTTTCAGTTCTGTGCCGTTGATTTGAAGGCTTTCTCTTTTACCCATGACACGTTGCCTGCTACTCAGGCAATCACAGGGTCACTTTGACACGCCTACACAATTCTGCTTTCTCCTTGCAAAAAAATCAAGTGATATTGCATGGTTTGGGCAAGAATATCGGTACCAAAACCATCGTATGGTCGATCAAAAGGTCGTAGAACGCGATAAAATCAACATCAAAGAAATTTCTAGGCTTTTAGAAAAAAAGTACACAATGCAAATTCACGCCCCCTACAAAACCCGAACCCTAGCCTCTCGCACATGAAGTGCCACCATTACCAGTGCTCCAAGCCACCGCTCTTAGACTTGTTACATCCATGCAATTTAAGCCCCCTTATGTTAAGCCTCACCTGAAACCATCTCATAACTCCGTTTAGAGAATCGCTCGGCAAATTACGAAAGCAAACTTAAGATCAACATCCGGAAACACGCCTAGCATTAAGGTCGCATTCCAAACTGCCCCTTCGACTTGGGATCCTTCCTTGGATTGAGGATCAGGACTCGCTCGAGGAAATACCCGCCTACCGAAAAGGAGGCGTCCTGTCGTTCTGCCTCATGATTCCGTCACTACCATCGGATGTCGACTTATATGGTCCGAATCTCTCGCCTAAGTTTTCTACTGCTCGACGAAGTTTTGCGTAAGAGCCTCCATCATTTTTTAATCACTACTTATATAAATGTCTATATATCACTGATAGTTCAACGGCACGTCTGCATGTCTGAACAGCTAAGAGTGGGCTACCTCAGTTCTCTCTGATCCAGAGTGGCTATAGCCACGATGGTGAAAACTCAGCACTGGTCCTGGCAAGGCAGTGTTGAGACTCCAGGGAGCAAGCTAGATCAAGCAACAATAAAACAGCCCCGGTACACTGCACACTGGGCCCAGCCGTCCGGCGTCGGATGGTATGGCGAACGAAGAGGGGCGAAGAAATCTCGGGTTCCGCAGGACGCCTTGGATTTTATACTATGACAGCAATATATACAACGCGAGAACAGTCTCTTCCAATGCCGCTCTCCATGAGCTCCTCGATGCAGCTACTAATATTATCATGTGATTTTGCTGAGAGAAACTAAGAGCAGGAGGACCGAAGTACGACGAATGAATGATGGAACGCTCATCACTCGAGGTGAAAAGCTACAAACGCGAAACGTCAGCGGCGTTGTCCGCACCCATCTTTCGTCCATCCCGTCGTTTCTCACGAGATCATGTCGCCTCGCTTTGCCATTCCACGCCTATGACATACGCACCTGAAGACCATCTCTATCGTCAACTGCTACTCTACACTCTACAGTCAATGAAGTAGAGCTCAATGCGTGTAACGGCCAACGTGAGAAATCATCCACAACGAAAGGTCCTTCTAGAAATTCGTCGTTGGAGATATCGACGTTAAAGGCACAGTTCACGATAATTTGGGTAATCCAGACTATGGTGAAAAATGGAAGACACGATTGAAAGTAGTGCAATGAAGGTGAACACTTTGCGTGAATCAGTGTTTCCAAAGTGAAAAAGATTCGAAAACCCGTTAAAAAGAGGGCTGGACGAGAATGACACCAGAAAGATGAAGAAGAGTGGGGTGTTCGGACGAGTTATACAATGAGTCTCACTGCGTGCGTTCGGGTCCGGGTGCGAATAATGGACTATGGTAGGCAAAATTCATTTACTTCTAAGCATGAATAAGCAAAAACCCTAGTAACAGCAAAAGTAGCACACTTTTTTCAGCCTGTAGGGCCTGTAGGAGTAGGAAATTAAATAAGGGATCGCGGCAGCAAAAAGAGGAACGGAGGAAAAAAGAATAGGAGAAAAACATCGTCTCATCACTAGGCGATCAGCTGATTGTATGTGAGTCCTAGAATGTATAGTTGCAATTTGTATTGTCTCGACCTCATCTAACGTGACATCGATCGAGGGGCGTTAAAGTCAATTACGGCAGCAACAAGGCTTCCACTATGCCCTAAGCGCCGAGATTGTAGGAACGAGAGGGCCCCTTCTACCACTCATGAGAGGCGCTGAGTATTCCTTAAGGAATAACACAGTAACCTTTTTTATCGTGAACCGTGCCTTCAAGCTTGGCGAAGCACAAGTGGAGGAGTTTAGTATAAGAAGGTTCAGAATGGGGGAAAAGAATGAGAACGGAAAACCGTCTAGCTGGACTCATGTCCGTGGCTTCCTCAAAATTCCTTGGAAAGTTGAACAGAGACTGGGGTATGGGTGCATACGTGCATCCGAGGATGCGCGCGGTGAGATCTTTCCTTGTGAGACTATGCTTGCTGGGCCTAATGAAGCAAGGAAGAAGGTAGGGCGGAGGATCACCCGACCAAGACACAGTTCCTGAAGAATGCTTGGCTGACGAAGGTTAAATTAAGATCGATGGTGCACCCATCGAAGAGACTTCTTTCTACGTTAATCTCGGCCATTCCATGAATATGGACAAGACATGAGGGAAGAACCGGTGGGACGGCAGAAAGCAGCACGGACAGCCTTGGCACCTTTGAAAGAGGTGACCAACCATCTGGCTGACCAGGAACTTCGCGCTAATCTGTTCGATTACCAGTTCTTTCTGTGCTCTGTTTTACGGGTCGGAAGTTCAACTGGCTCACTCAATATCGAGTCGGACTCCGCAGCTCCGATATGCGCGAGGTGTATCGACTCCGCGAGCCGGTGAAACACATGAAGCACACAAAATTTCGGTGGGTCGGTCATATAATGAGGAGAGATGATGACAGATGGACAAGAAGAACAGTCGAGTGGGCTCCCATAGGGTCATCACGATCTAAGGGTAGGCCTGCTGCGAGATGTGGGGATGTGCTTGTCGTGAAACAGCTGCGACAGCAGCTGAACGACTCCTCACATCGTCATCTTCCTCGAATTCTGAGTCTACCGTGGATGGCGATCGTGGAAGACAGAAGCGAATGGTTTGTTACGCGTGCTCGCACATGAGTGAAGACGAGCCGTATAAGTATAAGTAATAAGAAACCAGATTCAACAGTATCTTTCTCTATAGACCCGGCAGCAAAAGCAACTTAACCGTTGCACTTTCATTCAAAAATCGAGTAGCTGTTGAGAGTAAAGCTCTCATTAAGTACTTTCGATCTTGGATCTGCTCTGAGAACTACGAAGTGAAAAGACCTTCATGCAGCACCTGCGAAATCAGTGGTATTTCAAGCTACGCTAACTAATGTAGGCGTCGAAGCACAATAAAAAGTGCACTGGAACCATAGCAGCCAGTTACTATGGCACCTAGTCGATAGTCAGATTTTCATATAATCCTGGTGTATGAGAAAGAAAGTGACTCAAGATGCGATACACCTTGAATTATGTGGATTGCTAGCACATTCCGTTTGAGAGTTTTTCTATCGTTATACCAAATCTCAACCTCAAGTGACTATGAGAACCTAACACGAATAGGAGCGACCGTAACCATGGTAGATATGGATAGATAGATACTAAACAAACCTACAGAATACGGAAGGAAGGTTTAGAGAAGGCGAAAAAAGACGAATGTAAAGATTTAAAAAGAGCTTAGGTGGGTTTGAGAAACCATTACCTCACATTTGAGGGTAGCCTCTAACAGCACGATTATTTACTTTAATCCTCTCCCAAAACCTCAAAACATCACTTCCACCCTATAATTTCCTTGTATCACTTTAACTAATATACTAAGCAGAGACCATCTCTTTATTAGTTATGTTAAATGGGTGCAATTACGGTATCACCGTGGCAACCGCTAATAGTGAGAATGACTCGACAATTTCTGAATCGTCTTCCCAAGACACAAGCTCTAAGAGAAACATGAAAAATTTTGACGATTGGATGATTCCATTAAAACAAAAACCAAATGAGATGTTCAAAGTCGAGATATTAAAAGATCGGCATGGCTTTTGACTACAGAATTTACGATAACATCAATGTTCGCGAGTATGGCCATAAGGACAAACAATATAATAACGATTGAAGAGTTGGACAGAAATCCAGCCCATCCATCAACTAATGAAATTATTAGACAGCAAATTAAGGTACCCGAAGCGCACTCACCTTTAATTCTCATGAACACTTCAAAACAAGTTCCTCATCATAAATGTTAGGTTCTTTATGGAATGTCCATTTCATGGATGCAATATTTGCTGAACCACTTAATAGCTTACCGATCCGATATATTAGGTGATAGGCTATATTTGATAGAAGCCAATATTTAGTAAATACGATATGATCCACCTAAACAAAGCGACGTTTTGGAAATTGACAAACGAAGGAATAGGAAATTGAATTTAACGTCGAAATGAAAACACTGAAGGAAAGGTAAGTGATTGTTGCCATGGTGATACCTAGTAGCATGAAGATAATGAATGGGTTATGGAACGGTTGAATATGTAACAAAGAATGAAAAGCATGCTATCACCACATATCCAAAGAGCAAGTATAAGCTTCAAAAAAATGACGCTACTCTAATATAAAAACAAACGAATAATTGCACTCGATTTTTCTACATCTTGATTGGAGGAACATTCGGCTTTTTTGTTTTCCAGGCTAAACTATAAATCCATCTCCCTGCGATGCATTTGCCTTTATCACATCCTAAAAGCGCAGGTGCGCCTCCCGCTGGTCTCAGAGAGTTGGGGTGGATAGACTGTCCAAAACTCCAGATTAGAAAGTAAAAGTAGCTAAGATCAAAAGTGGCTGACGAAAAGTAGGCTAGCAATGAGTGTGAGCTGCTATGTCTCATCTTTATACTAGGACCACCACGGTGGAAGTAGTTTCGACCACTTCTTCAGACCTTCAGGAGTGAGCATAATTTGAAGACGCTACATTACGCAAGAGTTTTCGTTCCCGAACGGTACCTCAGCACAGCTACAAAGGCAGAAATTCGCCGCATAGATGGTTTTTGTAAACAGCAGCACAACTACATATACGATAGCTAGAGAAAAAATTAGAAAATTTTCTGTTGATATTTCACACAAGTTTGAAGTCTTGATAATAGTTACAGAAACGCGTTGGAACTGGATACATTTAAAATCAGAGAACGTCACTCTTTTCAAATCTCCAAAAATTTACGCACTTGCATTATGGAGAGAAAGGCTGCAATCAGACTTCAACGACGCAACCGACGAGCGCGCGTTCGACTGTGGTGTTGCTGTCTATGTGTTGACAAAACTGGACGCCTATGGATCACGCACCAGTGTTGCCAAGAAGTGGCTAACGCCGCCGCCGATCGGACGCGCGCGCTCGTCGGTTGCGTCGTTTAAGACTGAAACCAGCAGGACTCTCCTGCCGCTCGTACTTTTTGACGACTCCAGGGCAGGTATGAAGAGGCGTGTAAAGTGATACTTCACCCATAAAACGCTTAAAGGGTGTCAATGAAGTACTACATCATTGGTTGGCAACGCCACTAACTGCTTTCAGATATCGACGATTCTACCTGCGTGTGTGCCGGCACGCAAAAACAATCGCTGGTAGAATCGTGCGTGCGAGAGAGCAAGAGCCTATGCGATCGGCGCTAGACAGGTGTTAACAACATTGGACGCCGACGGACCATGTGCCAGTGCTGCCCACAGGTGGCTAGCGTCGCCGTCGCATCGCGCGATTCTACCTGCGTGCAGTCACGTACGCAGGTAGAATCGTCGAACTCTGGAAGCAGCCACTAACATTCGATTGTTTGTGATCAAGTCACATTGTTAGCCATGAGCGAGCATATATCGCAATATTTTTCTTTTTTTACTTGCTTCGTGTTGTTTTTTATGAGGGTTCATGCAAAACCCTCGTAAAAAACAACACGATGCAAGTAAAAAAAGAAAAACCTACATATGAACTTGTCTTCATCATGCTTAAAAAAAGCACAATACTAACAGGAACGCAGTGATAATATTCCAAAAAATCATAGATACCTTTTTCTTAACGCCATCCGTAGGATTTTCTTTCTTCTCTGCTCCCTCAGCCTTCACCTTTTCCTCATTGCTCTCAGGTTTTTCAAACGATGGAGGTAGTGGTATATTATCCATCTAGAATAGCGCTTTATGGAATATCTGAAAATTGCAAAATTCACATACATATTATCTGAAAATGGGGTTTGACACAACCTGCTCCACGTCGATGTTTACATTTCTATAGCTCCCACCGTCACAATCAGAATTATACTTTCCAGGTTTTTTTTTTTTGGCTTACCTCATTGAAATTCTCATTCCCGATACCTAATGCGGTCCGTCCCATGAAAATCGATATCTTCGCTCTACAAATCTCAGTGAAAGGATTAGCGCGAGGCGAACCTTTTGAGAATCGCGGGATGAGAGTATTAAGTAGCGTTGTGATCATTGAAAGTGGCTTTTTGAGAAGTCGTATGTCTAAACTATCGCTAAAACTCTTTAACGAAGGCGTCAACTCTTCTTTTCCCTTACGAAAGCTACAAATCCTACCTAAATCTCGACGCATTTCCTTGGTACCTTGGCCCGGGATGAAACTTCCTTCCCTACAGGGAATGATTAAGAAGATATGCTACACAACAACCTAATAGTTTGGACATTACGAACGAAATATAGTCACAAGATGTCCCTATCTCCTACAATAGCGACAATTAAGTGTAGCCACAAAAGTTGGAGAAATGGAGATCACAAACTTCAACGCTGTCTCAATGTGAATGATATGAAAGTCAGATTTTTGCTGTGTAGCAAAAAAAAAAAACGGTAGATAACAAAAACGTCAAATGATATCAAGCTATCTGCTTGTTCACTGCTGTAGAAGAGCTGAACAGAAAAGGGAAAAAATTCGATCGCAAACACCCCAAGGCCAGTAGTGTGCCCACCAATGGACTTATCTCAGACTATATTCGTACGCAAACCGCACTATTCAGTACGCCCTCTCTTCTCTAACTTCGCACTGACCTCATTACTGTCAGCTCGAACCTCTGCAAAGAGATTCTTTTTCTTCACTCTTCTTTCACTTGAATCTATCATAAGAAAGGCCATAACCTTCAATACATAAATGGCCGCTTTCACAGTTCAACGCCGGACCGACCGATTGTAGCATCGTGTTGACTGGCCACGTGTTGACCACGCAGGACACCAATGAGTGGCTGTTTTCAACATCAATGCTTCAACCAAAGTCCGTCCGTCGCGTGCGTGCAGCGACGGACGGACACACGGACGTCGGTTGAATCGTCTGACTGATTTCGCCATGCCGCCTTGCCGTATTGATCGGTATCCAACGCTGTCAACACCTGCCTAAAACCGCCGTCGTGGTACGCACGCGACGGAAGGGCGTCGATTCAATCNGAAGTTAAAGTCTGAAAGCTCAACGAGTCACGCGGATTTCAACGCAATCTGACAAGTTGTCAACACGTGTCAACAGTTTCAAGCTTCACTGACCGACTGCTCGGTTGAACGGTCGGTTATGAACTGTGAAAGCAGCAATCGTTATGTTACACCCCTAAATATTCCAAGTCTTCACAGTCTCCTTTTTCGGTCAACATTGTTACGCTTACACAGTACCGAATACTTCTTTGAAATAGACGAAGGAGAGTAACCAGGACTCTATCGACCATAGAAAGAAAATTGTCAAGCAATAAACACTTCAACATTGTCGCATCCTCTCTCCGTTATAAGAAAAGCGAAACAATTCGAAAAGTCGTTAATATAAGGAAGGAACAAAATGAAAAAGGGCACAAAAGAAGAGGGGACGAGTTTGACGCTCATAAAGAGGAAATACCACAACACATTGGAATGTAAAATGAACAGCAAAGCATGACTGAGAAATTGAAGCGCTCACGAAAACAGCAACCGCTGACAAACATCACCGTCCTGGATACAGGTCGCGTTGATCGTACGAGATTAGATAACATTGAACGGATCGCAATTTGTCTAATCTACAGAGGATCGAACATCGATTTTGAAAACAACTATTGTCGTATTTGAGTAAAAAGGAGGCACCGGTTGGAACAATGTATCTGACAAACTCCTGGCAACCAAAAGCATGCAGCAATGCCACATCATGATTAAAGTAGGGCTTTTGTGCGAGAAAAAAATGGAAAAATGAACAATGTATGTGGAGAAACTGAAGTGGTTAGAGCGTAATGAATAAAAAAAAAAAGAGGATCCCAATAGAAAATCCCATTGCATGACCGTAAGCGATGCTTCTACACCTCTAAACATGTTGCGAAACCAAAAGAATTCCACGATGCAAACTAAATTTCAGACCTCGGATTCAGTAACACTGCCCACAAGCTCTGCTGAGAAGTTATTTTCGAATGTGGCATGAATTAGAATTACAATAGTTACGAGGGTCGTACCATCCCAATCAAGAAGAGGGATTGCGGCCGTGACACCTACCTTAGAACTCAACCTTCATAAAATTAAAATGTTCTACTTTAGAAGGGTGTTCATGAGAATGAGTAGGGCTAGAAAAGCTCCAAAATATCAGGGCAAGAATGTTGAAAACGGTAGAGAAATCTGCGATAAATGTTTCAATACTGCTGAAGTAAGAAACTTAACCTGAAAATACACCAGTATCGATTTCGCGATATCGACTGTACTACAATACCCAGAATAACTTTAAAGATTTCGTTGTCGATAAAGAGCTAAAATTCAGAAGGCCGAAATGTAGAAGAATATCGGATTCGGAAAGATTTCCTCAGCGCTGCTGAAAACTGATAAATTAAGCACCCACTTCCTTGCCTGCATTAAAGCATGTATCCTCACTTCATTTTGTAAGTTATGACCAAAATAAATTCCTCTGTAATTGGTTGATATAAAACCGCTCTGAATTATAATAGGGCATGGAATGAATATTATAACGAAATTCTGAAAGGTATAGCATATTACAAATACTTTCTGAGACCAATTCATTAGCCAAGTAGGAAAGCACGGCTGTCGGTGGCAAGGCACTTATCGTCAGAACGGATATCATAAAAGCACATTAACATCTTAGCTTGAAGCTTTGCATGGAAGGTGAGACCTTGCGAAAACTTCTCAGCTTTAAATGAAGGAATGAAGAATCACAGGAAATAGTAATCATTGCCCCCACCTCTATTAAAGATTACGACTCAACTTACCGATCAGTGAATTATAACTACTCATATAACTGAGAAGCACCATAGGTTGCGGTGACAGCAAGCGTTTATTTTTTAATTGGCTATGCCAATATTTTCAGTGCTGGGGCACTGCACTATCTATAGATATTGCCAAATCACTAAGACAATAGGCGAAAAAATACGAGTAACGAGAGCAGCCAATTGTCTGATATTCGATACATTCATAGTATAACTGCTGACGATGGGAAGAAGAATGTAGGACTTGGTTAGAGTGCGCATCATCTTCTAAACAGGGCCATTCTACTGAATAACCACGGTTCACTGAAAAATGATACAAGAGGACGTTGGAGTGATGATGCTCGCCACACTTACTAGCGATACTATGAAGAAGTGTCTGTCGAAAGCAAGAAATGAAATGAATAAGAATCAAAAGGTACACTAGAAAAATGTCACAGAAATCTTTCACCGTTATGCGGAATATATGATCAGTAACAGTGAAACATAGTAATGTTTTATTAGATGTAATTTTGGGATGAAAAAGAAAACTACTTCAACATACCACTGATATGGTGCCAAGCATGTTACACGGCCCAATATTTACAAAACCTGAGTCGGGGATCAGTAATTTTATTGTTTAAGGATTTACTTGCGTGGTTAGCGAGAATGAAGAAATGATAGACTCTGATTACGTATCAGCAGCCACGCTAAATGAGCATTCGACAGTTCCGAATCGCCAGAAACTTTGTGGTTCTTGATAATCACTGAGTGGCTGTTCCTTTGTGCTGCAAGAAACAAACGTTTATAGGAGGTAGGCGAAAACGAGGCAAGAACGAGTGAACGGGTCACTAGAAGTGCACGGCACAATCACTGCTAAATTTCACGAAACTGACCGACTTTTCTATCCATAACCCGGTAAATCCAAAATAAAGCACGAGATGTATAGTTGAGGTAGTTCAGGGGAATTAGAACATGGTAATCCGATAGGGTTGATAGAGCGACATTTATAACACGAAAGGAATCACAGCTTTGCGATCTCTTGGATAATCAGGAAACTTGCTCAGGTACCACCTGAAAAAAAACAACACTGGGGTTATCATAATAGACAAAAGAAGAGCAAAGCATTGATACCCTTTACGACCATCCAGACTAACACTCCTTTACTAATAATCAAACTTTTCGATTACTCTTCGTTTAATACTTGTAGCTATAGACGTTTGTAAAGGACTCGTTGGCGAAAGCGGCAATTTGAGAAATTCTTAATCAAGTTCACGAGTCTGGTGAAAAAGGAATAGGGATGCAAATCTGTATGGCATCCCAAGTCTTAACCGCTGTGTTTCCGCGTATTTGTCAAAGCCTGTGCATCAATAACGACTAAGTGAGAGTGGGGAAGAATTCAAAGCTTCTGGTGAACCTTTCTCAATTTCTTGACGCCCATATGACGCCGACCCATCTAACGCTAAGCTAAATTGGCGAATGACTGAGCGAACAATCACTACCAATGCTTACGCAGAGCCTATATTCTACACAAGAGTGCAACAGAAGACCGGATTACGACATATTTCTATTGTGAACTTACTGGTGATGCTGGATTGCCCGCGGTCCAATATTGCAAGCAGTGAATATGGCAAAAGACATGGCCGGTAATGAACCTGACATTATGGCGAAACCAGCCCATTCGACTATTTCACCAAAAAAATTTGCGCCAGAAACGTATTCGAACAATCCACCTGCAGTTTTACGAGATATATTAATTCCACTTCTGTTCAGAAAAAGCAGATATGACACGCAAGGGAACGCGTGAAACTGTATTCTATAACAACTACAATGCACTAATCCCCCAGATGATAATGATAGGACAATGTAGAATACTAACAAAACCCGCTTTCACACTCTCTCTAACGGATATCTAAATTCACACACCTCGCGGTATTTTATACCCTGTTTCACCAGGTTTTCGAAGGCTTCGGAGAATACTATCCGAGTGAATATTGATGAACATTCCCACTGCAAACATTGACACGCCTGCAATGTTAGATGCATGAGACCATGCGCTGTTCAAAACTAAGCATGCGTAGATCTTACCGATAAACGTCAAACAATTTGAAAAGAAGCTGGAAGGATCGTAATACTGACCATGATAGCTACCCTGAAAAAGCGAACTATTTAAATGAAGCCAACCCATGCCATATAGCACCAAACCTGTAAATAGCCATTCCAAGAGCAGAAAGCAATCGCAGAAAGACAGATAAACCATGGTGTGCCGTTTCCAGATTTTAATTGGAACGGGTATATGAAAGTCCTTAAACACACCGTAACGGAATGATACCTAATCAATAATCAATAAACTGACAAAAACAGAAGGCTAGTAAAGATCACGAGAAGAGTACGCGCCGCACCGCTGATATAGCAGTGGGGCATCTTTGCCGTCGATGCATGCACGTCTACTGCTTTTGTTGGAAATTAGAAGCATACAGTAACCACCAGGCAAATAGAAGAAAGCAACGGGAAGCTGGGTTAGGAGTAGCCAAAGGGGAAATGGAGCGTATGCCCGATTCTCCCACAACAAAATTCCCGTCTACTTGGCATACGACCTGCTACTGGGAACACCACAAGTACAACTGCCGCTTCAAAGTTCCTGCTCGTCCAGCTCGAATACAAGACCGATCACATGTGAACCCGCGACAACATGGAAACACTTATAGTGTGACAGGGCCAAACTCCGCACACAGGAGACGGGGTTTGCGCGATGTAAATGTTTTAGCGGAAACTACTAACTCCTGTCTCCTACCTTGAGCGTCCAAATCTGGTGGGAGAACTGGAGAGGATGGGAACACTGACGACAGAAGAGGCCATTGAGAGTAAGAAACAGTCAGCAATCAAATCATAATGCCTTTGTTATTTATGCTCTAACTTTAACTTTTTAATATGTTTCATTCGACAATAAGGGTAAGTGCAGTGATAGGGACCGACTAACGTACTAAATTATGAGAAAATTGGTTCACTTCTTGCTATTAGACTATGACCGCTATCCAGCTAAGTCTGCGACTCGATGAGGGATCACGATTTCTTCTTGCTTCGATATCATTCTTAACAAAACCCATTCGACCGCTTATAATTTTGGATTCTCATCCAATGACATATCCGCAGAAAAAGGAAACTTCATTGTTAACACATTTGATAATGGTATTATACTGACTCGACAACATTTAAAAGTGCAATTCAAGGCTTTGGTTGCATACTGGTTGAACCTTCAATGGATCATTATTTCTAAGATGAATGGCAACAGATCGAGACTTCTAATCATAGGCTAAGCATCGAAACATTTTGAATAACATTTGAATGCCCTGTCAGTCCTCTGTTAAATTTCGTGCTCAAAAAGCATTATTTGTTCCAAATAAAGAGAGGCCGCCGGTTTGTCGGCCATTACAACTCTGTCATAAGGAGTAGGGGAGCCCGGCGTCAGCTTGACGGCCCGACTGGTTAGTTATATGCAGAGTAGGGGTGACTTAGATAGAAGGATAAAAGATAAAGCCTCTCAGTTGTTTTTGGGGAAGAACAATGAATGCGGCGCGGGAGGAATGGAAGTGTGGGCAAGTATCGATTCGATATTCGATTCGCATATGTTAACTTTTCACACGACTCTACAAGTTCAGCCCCACACAAGCTCCATTCGGCACTTGAACCAAACTAATTTATAGTTGTTGTTTAGAACCTTATTTGGGACAAATCACGCCTTTTCGAGAACTGCACCCTAAGGAGGAACTCCTTGGCCTTTGGTTCCATTGCATCGGTTGATCAGACGCTCATGAGAAGCTCCCTTAAGCAGGAGACTACTGAAGTTACGAAGAGGGATTAAACTGAAGGTGTCTGTGTTTATTTGAATTGCACTTCTTCTTCAATCTTTGAATCGCCCCACCTGAGAAGTTGCTCGTGAGGAACCATAATGCACTAAGCTAAAGAAGCTTCCTAAGGGAAGGAAAAGGCTACCTGTTAAAGTAGTGAATAATAAAAGCAGCCAGTACTATGAAACCAGCAACACTTCGACATCCGACGATGTAGTAAACAGGTATAACAAATGAAGGCAGCTCCTGTATAAACCATGCATATCGTGTTTGGATAGTAAACTGAAATTGTAAAGTAAGCAGCGAACATAACTTTACAACAAGCTTAGGAGAAAAATGAAATATGAGAATGGTATCCTTAGAGGATTCTTTTTGAAGGACTCAGCAAGCTTTCTTGATAACTTTGGCGGTTGTACTTTTTCTTTTCATCACGTCTTTATTTTTGCATTCCTCTGTAATGGGAAAAGGCTAAATTTTAATTGACAGGCTAGGATTAAAAACTACCCAGTTGGCTATGCCTAAACCATCGCTTAGATTCAGTAAAGGATCATTTCTAGGGCAAGGCCAAATTTGAGAAACGGTGGCTGAATCACTATAAAAACATGGAGAGAAATGGACTTCCACTCCATGGCAGAGAGCATCAACTTCAATTCCGATGGCAACTAGCGCTAGACATCATGATTAAAAGTCAAACGATTCCCTCGTACCCTCGGCACGCACATCCTTCCATTGATTGCCATCTATCCCTTTTCGCCCCGATGTACTGAGTCACCAATTCTACGAACGCAATGAACATCACATTAACTTTGCTGGGGAGCTCCACGAATTCGTTTAATTTAACGCTCTTGAAATTACACGACAGCTGGCCCAACTGGAAAACACTTATTGATCAGACACCCACCGATGACTGTATGGTATATCGCCCATACACCGCTCGCATACCAAGTAAAAGTGATACCATTACAAATACGCCTGATATGATCATCAGCCATGATAGCCAGTTTATGACTATCAGCTCCGATACAGTGAAAGCCATGGCTAAAACTATACTTTTACCATCAACAATTGCACTTCTGCATACAAGATCCAGAGAGTGACCTCTTTCCCCAAGTCAAAAGCGAAAAAGAGAATCATGGAGCAACGCTCGACCGCGACCTAGCCAGCTAGAAAAAAAAACAATACGACGGCTCTTTTTGTATGACGTCAAACACTAAACGTTAAGTTCAACCACAGACACCTCACAAGAAATGACGCCAACCTGAGAAATTTGACATCGGGCGCATTCCTAACATTCCTAACCGGACTGCGGGTACCCGTACAGAGGTGCGGGTACCCGCATCCTACGACATCACCCGACCAATACTCACATTCGGTGACTCATACTTCGGGATCATTGTTTGTGAGTATGAGTGTCAATGAGTCAGATTTGAATGACTGTGGGCTGACTTCAATGAGTGAATGCGGTCACTGGCTGCTTTCATACGTCGACGTGCGTGCCGGCAAGCAGGTGGAATCGCAGGTACAATCTCTTGCATGCGGCATACGAGCGGCTCTGGACGGCGGCGCTATCCCAGTGTGCGACAGTACTGGCACGTGATCTATCGGCGTCCAATGTTGTCAACACCTCTCTAGCGCCGCCGTCGCATAGCCGCTCGCACGGCGCACAAGATTGTACCTGCGATTACACCTGCGTGCCGGCTCGCACGTCGAAGTATGAAAGCAGCCACTGCAGTTTGATGCCGCGAGACCACTGACAGAAAACTGCAGCTTGCGTGTACGACTGTATGAAATCGGAGCAAAAACTTCAGCAGCAATTGTACACTGACACACGACATTGTCAGTTTATGGCTGCTTTCATACTTCGACGTGCTTGCCGGCCCGCAGGTGGAAACGGACGTACCTTTAAGGAGCGCCGTGCGAGCGGCTATGCGACGACGGCCCTATCCAAGCGTGTGACAGCAGCGGGAACCGATCGATACTGTAAAGCGAAGATGGCTGATGTCACACGCTTGGGTAGGGTCGTCGTCGCATAGCCGCTCGCACGCCGCTCCCTAAATGTACGTCCGTTTCCACCTGCGTGCCGGCACGCACGTTGAAGTATGAAGGCAGTCCATCGCATTATCGAAGAGTGATACTCTGCTGTTGTGGGATTTGAGGTATGGATGTGGTGTGATTACTTCTAGTGTTAGCTTTGCAAAGATGGTGGGTCCACATTGATGTCTCGCTTGATGTTCTATGCACAGGTGAATCGTGTTTCAGAATGATAACCCTGTAAAAGACAAAGCAAAGAGCCAAATTCCGAAAACGCCGGTGAATGCACTGAGTGCTCAAGGAGATCCTGTACCGCCGAAGAGTATCAACAGGGTACGTATGAGTCCTCCGAGTAAGGCAATCATCTACGTGAGGTCCTTTTCCCTGGTTACTCATGATTTGATGTATACTCGATGAGTAACCGTGCAGATCAGCATCATGACAGAGTTAATCAAATTAAAGCAGACTGCGAGACAGAATGACGAGAAGCGAAGTGGCTGGGGTGAAACCAGGTTACAACGCTTGATGATCTCTAGTGGTCCTGCCTTCAATATTATCACATTTTGGTGACCATTACTAAAGAACAGTTTTCCACGATGACGCCGAGATAGCTTCAGTGCAGTGACCATGATGGCTCTTTCTGGTCCACAGTCCCCTAATTACCGTTATTAATAAACTTCACAGCATTGACGGACCATTTGTCCCTGCGTTGATGCAAAAAATGATGCGAAATCGGTAATCATTCGACTGTAACGATGGGTGATGCGGAATTAAAACTGTGAGTTGAAACTGGTGGTTGTGAATGGTATAATGATTAAGATAGTAGAAAGCTATAGCCATTGATAAGCTCATCTCCGACAAAGTGAGGAGGCTATGGAAGACGATGATTACTGATAGCGGCTAATGAGGAAGATTGAATAGCAATCCATTAGATTGATAAGTCCTCTAGAATCTACCGTGGAGCTCTAGCATGTTAATGGAGTGGATGGGTTATGACAGGGAACGTTACGTTGATGAAGGGAAAAGGAGTAAAGGGTGATAAAGGCGGGGGAAAGTAGGTACTACTGGATTCTCTGAGGTTTTCATAAATGCATGGCGTACATTTTAACGAGTTGTGTAGAGCACATTTAGGGACACAGTTTGGTGGTGGGTTATAGAGAATGATGAAGACAGCCAAAAGACCGTCCAAAAAATGCCAATTAGTTTGATACTCTTTGCCTTTCACATTAGAATTCATGTACCAAGGAATGTTACGTTAGGGCGACGTGAATCAACATAGACGGAAAGATAAAAAAAAGAGGATAAAAAAGAAAGGGTGAAAATGTAGTTGGGGGCGGGGGCACCCATTCAAAGGCTGGTATAACAAGAAATGAACTCAATGAAACGCGTCATGCCGTGTTATATCATGGACATGCCAGTTTTTAATTAAGGGCTTTCGTAGGGAAGGAGCGCCGCGGTAGGCGAGTTTTCTTTTTTTTTCTTTTTTCAAGGGGTAATCACCCAGCCACCCATGTGCTCTTACCCTACCTAGGTGTTGCGCCAGCGGAGACGCCTTGCTCCTCGCTATACGTTGGTATCGGTGTTCGCCGCTTAGAAGCGGCGTCACCGTCGGCGTGATTGCCTGATCGGGGTCTTACGCAGCGCTCGCTCTCGCCCCATTTGCCACGCAGGATGTTACTTTGGCCCTTGCAGCCCATACGCTGGTCCTACACTCCAACCTCCACCCTACGCATGCTACGTCCTACAACCCGGGATAGCCTACGCACAGCCCAACTTCAACAATCGAACCAGATATTATTACCTTCACGGCGTAACCGTCTATGATGTTAAACTACCAACACAATATTCTACGTAGTCCTTCATGGGTACGCCAATAAAAAGGGAATGTTAATACGACAACGGAAAGAACTGGTAAAAAAAGGAAATTCATGTTATATGCATATGTACTTAAAAAGAAACATGAAATACGTCAGCAAATAGACTACGATGAAAACCCGCAAACCTACGTCTTAGGTGGGTCGAACCCAGTACGTTAATCTCACGGGGGGGGGGGGGGGGGGCGACGCGTGGCTCGGGACCGCTCGGCACCTTTGGGCTTCCATGCCCAAGTCGATCACTTCACCTTCCATCGGATTGGATCACACTTCCATGCTCGAGCGGTACGACGAGAGGACGGCGGGCAGAGGCGGCCGAGTACGACGACGAATGCAGACACACACTGCCGGATGGTTTTAGGCCAGAGCACGCGTCGAGTATAGTCGACGCGCAGGCGCCGATACGCTGTGCGCGCCGGGACCCCCGCGCCCCTAAGGCCTTTAATAAGTCGGGCGGAAGCCACTACACTAGGCTTATTTGGGAAACTGAATTCCCCTAGCTGAAACCACATAAAAGAGCTAAGGTGGTTGGTTCCCATCATCCTCTACGCATCCGATACAGTAACAAGACCTAACACGCTAGACTGGGTTCATTTTTTGATATACTGACGTTCGAGTGGGTGCCCGCTTGTGAGAGACCTAGAGTCCAGTTCAGTACTCGCCGTAAGAACTCGGAAATCCACGCGAATAGCACAAACTTGCGTCTTTTCGTCTTTAGTTTTTTCATAAATCTGCTCAGATTGGAGTATTACAAGAGCTGAAGATAAAGTGAGCTCAGCTCGTCAAGCTCTTTGAGCAATTATCCTGAAGTGTTCGTTTCAGACTGGACCATGCACCTGAGTTCTATCCGAAAGTACATAATAGTATGTAAATGGATTGCACGCCTTACTGTTTTTAGGAGATGTTCTGCGAGAATGGAGCGTTCAGATTCGCTCTAGAGCGCGCCACGTGCTCGATTTTACTCATCGAATCACACTATTTTTGAAACAGCTGCACAACGTGTCAGTTTTTCAACGGATAGATGTTTTTATTCGGGTGTCTCTGCGATGCAATGCGAGCCCTGCCTAGACAAGCGCAAAGGAGAGTAGGCAGCTTCCTTTTCATGGTACGAGACCAACTCAGGTAATCCTTCAGGATCGATGAGAGGTAGGGGCGGTCCGAATGGATACAAAACTGTTTTGAAAGAGCCTAAAGGGGTTTTCAGGTAAAAGCAAGCCAATAAATTATCGAGGATCCAGACGTTCGTATGGTTCTCACGACACTACTTGCTTAGCGACAACACCACCGAAGCACAGCAGGTGTATAGCTCTATCAGTTGAAGTGTTCTATAGAACGATTCGAGGACCGGACTCCCAGAATAAATCGCTTAGATAAGGAGAACAGATTTCGAATAAACGTTCCGAGATGGATACAGACGTAGACATGGCGTCTTAAATGATTACGGACCCCTCAGAGACGTCCGCAGTAAGAAATCGATCAGCGACAGACATCGCTTGTATCACCTGTCGTCTCGTTGATCAGCGATTTCTTGGGGCGGGTGCTAGTAGCCCATTAACTCACTCAAGTAACTCTAGTCTCCATTCTTCCCCGTCGCGAGTCAGAGTAGTCCAATCAACTCGCTCGAGGAAAATGGGGCATAAAATTTCTTTTATCAAAGGTTTCGTGAAGAAGTCTGCTCATCGCGCCGGTGGCCGTCCTGGTGTTCGTTTGAGGTCCTGCGCGATCCATTATGTAACAGCCCTGGTCTATCTGTCATCACTATATAGCATGACGTGCCCGGCCTACCTGACCTTCGTTTTCTCCGCGTAACCAACGGCATCCCTGGTCTTCGTTCATTGAAGTGGCTCGAAACTCCCAATCAACTTCTGAACTTGTGTGTATAGGGTAATTCCGAACACCGCCCTCTCTACAGCGCGATGAATTACGGTAACCGCATGCTCATCCTGCTTTCGTTGAGCCCACGTTTCTGAAGCGTATGTCAAAGGAAGAAACACCTCAGTGTCGAAAAGGTGCGCAAGGAGCCCGATGCTTTCTGTTTTCTGCACCACTTCCTCGACGATTTTCAATGCTTCCCACGCTTTTCTTCCGCTCAACTCCGGTGTTTAGTCTTTCATCATATTGACTTCTTGGGCTAGATACACGTATAACATTCAAAGATGTTCGTTTCGTTCAGCGTGGAAGGAGCATCAGGCATCGATCCGTTTGGCATGGACATCTTCGTTAGAGTCAGTTGTAATTCTTTCCGCAAGCCTTGTCGCTTTCGGCTAGTATTTGCTCCGCCTGCTCGATGTTTGGTGTTATAAGCACGATGTCACCTGCAAAGCGGAGATGTAAGTAGCGGCCATCGACCTTCACTCCCATGACTTTCCATCCCACATAGCGCATAAAGATCTCGAGAGTTGAAAAGTTTGGGTGAGATCTTGTCGCCCTGTCGACACCCCTCTATTCCGGTTGACTTCTATATATAATAAAATGGCGAGATCCTGGTCGTGAAGTTGTTGTAGAGCTCACGAAGCATCCTTACATATTGAGCAGAAACACCCTGGTTGCGCGCAGCTTCAATTACCGCGGATATGACCGATTGTGCTGAACCCATTCCGAAACCTTGCATGCCCGCATGGCTGTTCTTCATCTAATATTCTGTTGAAGATGACGTGTGAATAGATTATAGACAGCAGGCAGATTGGGCGATAACTGCCAGTGTTAACTAGATCTCCATTCTTATACAGCAACACAGTCTTGCTGGCTTTCCACGAAATGGGTACTTTGCATTCCGACTGATACCGCGTGAAGAGCTGAGCCAGGGTCTTGACAGTGGACGGCGATAGGCTCTCTAGACGTTTTGCTTCAATCCTGCCGGAAACGCCATGGCATGTACTCTTCCTCATCGACATTATGGCATGTCTAATTCGAAAGGAAAAACAGAACGGACGACGTATCCGCCTTGCCTAAAGTGTTAGAGACTGGGGTTGAGGCCCATTTTCTCAATTGCAAACGTCCGATTCGGGTTGTCAAGCTTTCGCACAAATCGATGTTCATGGCCAAGTGCATGTTGACGCGGAGACCTACACCGCCGACGCCTCTGCTGTCGCATGCTCCAAGGAACAGCTCTCCAGTCTTGAAAAAAAACGTGCAACGGCCGGTGCATTCTCATCTCGGTCAGTCCGATGACGTCGTGCTTGGCTTGCATCAACAGATCTTCGATAACTCTTCCAATGCAAGCATTCGTACATTCAAATATTGAAAGATTTGGTCAACATTCCTTTTCCTTTTAGACGGTCTATTATGGCTCTAAGATTCTAGCAGCCTCCCCCGAGCGGGTTATACAACCCTGCCAACTTGGAGGCTCTCTCAGGTTCAGAGGAATAGGGCTTATTTTTATTACTGTTTTTGAATATCCACGTATAGCTTGTCAGGCTCTGAAACATGGGCCTACTCTTAGCCGTGTGGACATGCAGACGTGTCATTAAAGTTATACGTATTATATAAATACTATTAAACAGAGTAATGAAAGCTCCAAGCAAAGTTACCATCGAACAGTAGAAAAATGCTGGCGAGAGTTTTCGGACCATACAAGCCGACATCTGATGTTAAAGACGAAAGCGTGTGGCAGGGCAACAGGTTGCCTCCCTTTTGGTAGGCAGATAATTCCCCAAGCGAATCCTTGTCCTAAGTCCAGAATGCAGAAGTTCAGAAGCAATATACCGGGGTTTACTGTGTGCAACTTAACGCGTGAAGAACGAGTTCAGCCGCGATCCCAGGCGGACGGGTAAGGGGGAATCAAGCAAAGGAGCTGCCATCCCATCAACTTCTCGACAACTACCTAACCACTGCTTTGAACATGAAGCGACAAGCCAGTCAATAAAAAATCCAGGACTGGAAATTACCGGAACTTTGTATCAGAGCACAAGATGAAAATACTAAATTTTGCAGAAACCGGATATTTTTTTACATAAGCAGAGTTGGTAAAATGGACACGCCCGCGGCGGGCATACGGCAAGAAACGGTTTGTAGGTTTGCGTCACCGGTTGATCCATATATCATGAAATAGCGTCCTTCACGGGAAACCTAACAGTGTACACTTTGGTTGCAAAGAGGTTAGGGCTTGACGAAAAGCGAAGTTTGGGGCCGCTCCGAAAGCAAACTTTGACCTACGATGAGGTGTACCATAACATACGTGATAAGAATAAATAGTTGTCAATGATGATAAAGTGCCTTCGACGCCACTCTTTCGAATCTCTTCCAAGAATGGAAAATGTCAGAAATCGGACTCACTTGTTTTGCCGGGAATCGATGTCATGCTCTCAGTGGGATATTTAATGAAGAGTGTTGAGTGCAGAGACTGTTGATGCAGTCATCTATCGCATTCACATTAGAAATTAACGATGGAGATTGAACAAAGCCGATCAATCATTCCTACATTAGGCTGAGTAAAGTCGAGCATTTGGTGCACTCTAGAGCGATTATTAAACTCCATCCTTACAAAACAATTAGCCCTACAAGCATCATAGCGTGCACCTCATCACATTCTTTCACTTTCCGTTCGAGATTTTTCATTTTAGCGCTTGACGAGCTGAGCTCAAGGTACCTTCAGCTCCTGTAATACTTCACTCTGAACCAATTTATGGGAAAACATGAAAAAGACGCTCGTTCGCGGTATTCGCCTGAATTCGAATTCTTACGGCAAGCGCTTGTCCCCCATTGTTGTCAATCTCTCAGCTAACAAAAATTATGGCGATAGTTACGACTCTCACTCTAGTAAAAGAAGGTCGCCAACCTGTCGTTTCACCACTGTATTGACTAACAGTGTTGGCTATATTCTCGACTGATTCGCATTGTATAATATAATGAAGAAAGGAATAAAGAACATATGAATAATTGCGGCAAAACTTTCTTTCCAATCTAATAGTGATGGAGATAGAGTGGAAGCACAAATGGTAAAGGAGAAGGAGAAAGTGCAGCCACTAAAGTCAAAAAAACTCGTGCCATTAATAAGGACTTACTCCATGTTCATAAACACGTGTCTCCATCACAGTGCTAACATGCATATACTATCAGTGTCGAACATACCAGTATTGCTGATACCATTTATACCCAATACAGGTGTGTATATCTATCCCTATGTAGAAAGAGTAAAATTTTTCGCGTCACCCCAGCAATAATGAATTCACTCGTTCAATTCACAAGCATTTGGCATTCTGATTGCCTTTCCACTAACTGACGCTATTTTATGTGAATTCACCTAAGCTAGTCGAGTTGTATGTATATGTAGAGACGCACGGGTCGAAGGTTTGGCTCGATTTTTTCAACAGAGTAGCTTTCTCCTTCACGAATGAATCATTCCCATATGGCCAAAGAGCCTTCCAGAAACTTGCAGTTGCAGTAAAGGTGAAGTTCCAGAAAATTGATCTTTCTGTCCAAAAAGACCCGTCAGAAGTCAGACCATTGCTATCAACCGAAACAGCAGTCGAGCGGGGAGACTCCAACCAGCAAAAGGTAACTGACTATTTTTTTTCCAACACCAAGCAACTTGCAAAAAATCGTACATTGTCCCTGACCGCATAGGCCACACACTCAGTCCACAGGCAACCACGGGGGAGAAGGAGAAAGTCCAAAATATTTGCTACAACACAACTACCATGCGCTACGGCATCGTTGTTGTGTTATAGTAGAAGTTCAGAACTCTTCAGAAGTGGCTTCTTGGAATTTAGTCCTGAGGTATCTTACCCTTGTCCTGCACTATCCGATGTTATGCTCTGAAGCAAGATGAAATACTCATACAGTAGCGCTCAAAAGTCTTCGGTGAAATGCTTTGTCGCTTTTTCGTTCATAACTTTTTTCTTAGTAGACCGAATGACACGAAATTTGAATATGTCTAACTAGAGCATATTTCACCCTACCCAACAGTATTTGACTGCGAAGCTTTAATCCTTACTATATATAAAGCGCTCTGTCTGTCTGTCTGTCTGTTTGTTTGTTTGTACGGAAATTCGATATAACCTGAAGAAACACCTGGAGAAGTTGGGTCAAGTTTGGAATGGGTTGAGCATAGGGTAAGTTCAACAGAGCACATGTGAGCCTAGCGGAGCTCCGTCCCCAAGGGGCGGGGCATGCGCCGGAATTGGGCGGGGTCATGGGCGAATTCTTCTAATTCGGTCTCATAATGTTCCAGACACCGGGAAAAAATGTGCATAGGTGAGGGATGGGTCAACAATCAAAACAAAGGAAACTTACCGGCGGTGGGTGGAGCGTTCTCGCAGTGGGCGGCACTTTCCACAGAGATTCATAACTCGATTTAACGAAGGCGTCGAGGCCAGGGAAAAAATAAAAAGAGTGAGCAAGGCCTTATGCGTGCTGAGCATGCATAAGTATAGCGAAGCCCCGCCCACGGGGGCGGGGCGTGCGTTTAGGTGAAAGCTACTTTTCAAAAATTAGTGTAACTTCGTTCGGAAGTTATAGAATGCGGAAAAAAAAGTGGTTAGAGGTAATGGGACAAAT